>ML387097.1:0-28582 GCA_005239525.1 Nicotiana knightiana | reverse complement strand
TAACTTGAGAGAGTGCGTCTAGTAAATTATCATAATTACTTGAGAGAGATTTATGGTAGATAGAGTGATCATGATTGATAGAGACAACTAATCAAACTATAAGAAATATCCGAGAAAGAAGTTCACCAACGGGGAAAACCATAGCCTTAGACCTTTAACATATTTGTTTACAACACATTGTTAGTAATTGTTAGTTATTATTATTGTCAGTAGAATTAGTAAAACATCACCAATTTATATTAAAAAGTCTTGAGAGAATTGACTAAGTAAAAGTTGCGTATTCTAAAGCCTTGATTGCTACGTAAATTCCCTGTGGGATCGACTCTGGGAATAATACCCCGGATTATATTTCCAACGCCCGCTTAGTATTTTATTAGACATAGTTGAGCGTGATCAAAAGCCTCGCACCGTCGTCGTTGCTCGCTCGGCTCGGCTTCGGCTTCGGCTTCGGATTTGGATTTGGACTTGGATTTGGTCAAAGATCGATTGATTGATTAATCTTTTTGGACAAAAATTCTTTTCAAATTATTTAATTAATTAATTAAATTAATTTTGAATCCGNGAGGGGAGTGAAATTTTGAATTAGTGCACTTTGTTCCTCATTGGAAGAAGGAAAGAAAATCTATGTGTATATAAAGAGAATCTATTCTTCTAGCTCTTAAAGAGTTGAGAAGAAGGAAAGCTGATGTGTGGCTAGAATTCATGGTTTAACACGTTATATGCCTTACATTTTATGTGCGTTAATGATAAAAATACACTTTTTATGTGCATAATGGAGTCTATTTAATGTGTAGGTGAATTGCAGATGGAAGCCGAGCTAAATGGATGCAAATACGTCAAAAATAAGCTCAAGAGGTGAAGAGGAGTGCACCAGCCTATAGCCGGGAGTTTGAGCCTTAAGACCAGACCCAGCCTGGCGTTAGCCAAGTGCTAGAGCCCAAACGGCAGCCCTAGCCTGGCGTTATCCAGGCGCCAGGGCCCAAACGCCAGCCCTGGCCAGGCGTTATCCAGGCGTTTGTCCTGTAACGCTTGGCCCCTGATCCGGTCAAATCCGAGTTTTGAAGAGTTTTAAGTGTTTTCCGGTTGGAATATAACTCTCCTACATGTTTAGGGTATATCACAAACATATAAATAGACCCAAAAACACAATTTGAAAGAGAAGGAAGCCATTGAAGTGAAGAAAAACATGTGGATTACTACTCAGTGAAGGAAACATTGATTTTTATAGCTTTTATTTATTATTTTATAGTTCAATTATGCAAGTTATTTTAGAATTGATTCTTATGAATATGAGTAGCTAATTTTTTTAATCTAGGGTTTTGGTGGAACCCGTTGGGGGATAAACTTATTGTGATATTAATATAGTTTTGATTGGTTGATTAATCTCTATTTGTTCAACTACGTTCTTGTTGTAGTTGATTGAAGGGCCCTCAATTAGCTGTTCCTATTTATTATGTATCTACTTGAGAGAGAGTGCATATTTAGGTAGTTGTTTGAACAACATCACTCCCGGAGTATAGACGAAAGTCATAACCGAGGGTTTAGAGGTTGGATTAGAGATAACGATACCTCGGGTGCAATCTAAAGTGAACTGTAATGCAATCTAGCTAGCGTAACTTGAGAGAGTGCGTCTAGTAAATTATCATAATTACTTGAGAGAGATTTATGGTAGATAGAGTGATCATGATTGATAGAGACAACTAATCAAACTATAAGAAATATCCGAGAAAGAAGTTCACCAACGGGGAAAACCATAGCCTTAGACCTTTAACATATTTGTTTACAACACATTGTTAGTAATTGTTAGTTATTATTATTGTCAGTAGAATTAGTAAAACATCACCAATTTATATTAAAAAGTCTTGAGAGAATTGACTAAGTAAAAGTTGCGTATTCTAAAGCCTTGATTGCTACGTAAATTCCCTGTGGGATCGACTCTGGGAATAATACCCCGGATTATATTTCCAACGCCCGCTTAGTATTTTATTAGACATAGTTGAGCGTGATCAAAAGCCTCGCACCGTCGTCGTTGCTCGCTCGGCTCGGCTTCGGCTTCGGCTTCGGATTTGGATTTGGACTTGGATTTGGTCAAAGATCGATTGATTGATTAATCTTTTTGGACAAAAATTCTTTTCAAATTATTTAATTAATTAATTAAATTAATTTTGAATCCGAAATTACCCGTGACCCGGTCCGACTCGTTTTCTTTCCCGAATTATTTTAAATCCGTTTTTAGATTTCCCGCAATGTTCATATCTGTTCAAAATAGCCATGGCTGTGCTGAAAGGATTCACACATGTTCCAACAGCTATGACTGTTCTGAAAGGTTGCTATACCTTTTCAGAAACAGTACGAAATTGGCTATAAATATACCTTGAATCCCAGATTTTTTACTTACTAAATTTTCTGATCTTCTTCTTCTTCTTCTGCACAAAATATTCCAGTGTGTTTTGCAGCCTTCGAGTGGTTCGCTAACCGGCATTTTTGGTACCGACACTCCGATGAGTTAAATCGTTCTATCTTGGGACGATATATTCCATCACCTCGGGTACTTCGGGGGAATAATTTCCTTAAGGACACACTGTGTATTCAGTGGGCTCGATCTGTTCTTATATTATTTTTCATATAAAAAACAACTAAGGACGCCTAGACTAGCGCGCCAACGCTAATCCCGCGCTAGAGCTCACGCTAGTCAGGTTTCTCACTGTTCTTGATATATTCCACTAGTGTGGCCGCGCTAATCCCGCGCTACAGCTCGCGCTAGTGAGGTTTCTTACTGTTTCTGTATGTTTTTCAGAAATTATTATTATTATTTTATTTTACAGCATTACAGATTATTAACAAAAGTTGTGTACAAAGATGATGTAACACCCCAGACTTTAGGCAGAGTCCCACATCGGCAAAAAAACACAAGAGGGATGCTGGTCATATAAGCTAACAAACCTTAGTTCCTAGTGGCACGTTTTAAACCTGTGAGGACCTAGGCCTAAATCGGAAAATATCACTATCATAAAATTTCAGCTCTTGCTTTCTTATTACGTGCCGAGATAAGGATGTAAATTTTGATTTCAGTAGACAATGATACAAATAAGTACAGCCGTCAATATGGGATTGGCCCGTTGGGCCAGCCCAGCCCGTTATTTAGCAGTGTTGGGCTAGAATTTTTGGAGCCCATTTAAAAATGAAGTTATTAATCCTGGCCCGAGTAAGCCTGTGGCCTGTGATGCTTGAGTGAGCTAGGTTGGGTCGGCTCGGGGGCCTAATAAAATATTTAATTAAAATATATAAAAGAATAACATGTATACTGGCTCTAGAAATGGAAAGTAGGAATTAGATCTTTACTTCGAGAAACCAAAACTTGATCTTGATAAGTTTCAAGAGAAAGATGTTGTCATGTATTGGAAGGACCATTCTAGAAAATATCCCGATCTTTCAGTAATGGCGCGTGATATACTTATTATTCCTATTGCCATTGTAGCATCAGAATCAATATTTAGTATTTATTTAGCATTCCTATTGGTGGCATGTTCTTACAAAGTACAGAAGTTGTATTTATTTATGAAAATTTCCAAACACTTGTTACTACTCGAAAATGGCTGCACAACTTTTCTCAAACTCAAACTGGTAGTAATGTTTTTCTTCTGTCAATTTAAATGTTATTAGTTTTTGAAATTTAATTATTCTTAATATTGCATATGAATTGTAGATGTATATGAAAGTGAAGATGTTAAGACAACCTTGTCACAAGTGGATTTAAATGTGTTTGATGAAGATGATGTGTTTGATATGCCATAAGCGTCATTGACATCCTCTTGAATAGGTTGATTGAGTTTTGACCGTTAGGGAATGAAATATAGTCTTGTCTTTTACTTTTTTTAGTGTTTATTGTGATATATTGGAATAGTATAAAAAGTAATTAAGTGTTCAGTAACTTTTTCAGTAAGATATTTTTTTAACTTTTGAATAGTTATCTTTTTTTAGGTCATAACTTAATGAAAAAACATAAAATAATATATAAAAAATGATGGGCCAGCCTGTGGGGTCCCGCGACCCACATAGGGCTGGGGTGGACTGACCATTGTAAGACTCATAAAAATGGTGGGCTAGCCTAGCCCAGCCCATCAATTGCTAAAGCCCACGTGGGCTGGGCTAGCCCGGCCCGACCCATATTGAGAGCTTTACAAATAAGATTTGGGATATTTGCATCTAAACCCAGTTTTTGGGTCACTATTGAACTTATACCCTCTTTGCACAAAAAATTATAATTCTACCCACTTTTCGGATAACTTCAGTCGTACAGGCTTGAAGTAGAAACAATTATGTCTGAAGTTTGAACTTCAGAATTTTTTAGCTGAAGTGTGACCTTATCAAAACAAAACTTCAGATATTTTCGCATGAAGTTTAGCTTGACTTCTAAAGGCAATCAAGAAAACTTCAGTTCATAGTGCAAACTTCAGACAAATTAGTCTGAATATGTAGTGCAAACTTCAGACTTGGAATTAGCTGAAGAACAGCAAAATTAGATAAAAGATCAAGAAAAAATTCTTGAGCTTTTCCACTAACTAGTGAAAATGTTCAAACTTCTCTTTCTTTTTGTTGTCTTGATTTTGAGCAGCAATGCATGATGTCATGCGATAATTCCATATATTTTGACGTTATTTACCCTACTTGCTTGTTGTTTGGATGCTAATTTGTGCGAGAATTACGCTTGATAGAGCTTATTTCATGTGTAGGAGTGCTTGGACATGAATTGGAGAGAAGTTGCATGAAAGGGTACCTCAGGACTACAAAATGGATCAATAAAAGAAGACATGCACGACATAGAGAATTCAGTTCCATAGACAGTGCCTTGCGCCGAAAAGACAGTGCCGTGTGTAAAAATGATAGTGCTACATACAGCGATTTGCACCGAAATGACAGTGCTACAGACAGTGCCTTGCACCGAAGTGACAGTGCTACAGGCAGTCCAAGGTGCCATCAATGCCATCCAAAAAAAATTTAAGTCATCATTAGAGTTGGACATGTAAATTCGTCTCTTGCCCTATAAATACTCATAAAGTTAGTTTTTGAAGGGTTAGACATCATTAGAGAACATGAGACATCAGTAGAGAGGCAAGAGACTACAGAATACTTCGAAAGCACGAATCACTTGAGTTTTTTCTCTCCGCTTTCCTTTAATCTGTAGTTTAATGGTATTGAATATTACTATGATTGTATACTATTATGAATAGCTAATTTGTTATGTAGGATTTTGATGGAACCTTTTGTAAGATAAATTCTCGTTATGTTTTTATATAATTGAACTATTAGATTTCTCTACTTGTTCAACTACGTGTTTACTGTTGTTGATTGAATGGCCATCAATTCACTGTGCCTATTTATTACGTGTTGCTTCAGAAAGGATACATAGTTAGGTGGTTGTTGAACAACGTCACTCCTAAGGTATATGAGAGATGAATATGGTAGGTTTAAAAGCAGGATTAGAGATAACGAAGCTTTGGCGTGATCATAGTGAGCGGTGAAATAGTGCAAGCTAGCGTAATTCGAGAGAATATGACTAGTACAATATTGTAGTTGCTCGAGAGAGAGAATTATGATAAGTCTAGTGTGCATGACCAGTAGAGGATACTTAGGCGAAATTATAGAAGTCGTAGCAGGAAGGATTCCAACAATTGAGTAAATCATAACTCTAGACCTCCTTAATCTTTTCTCCAGCCCTTAGTATCCCTAGTTATTAATTTACTACTTTAATTTGTTAGTTAATTAATTAGATATAAGAATCTTAATATTTATAACTTATGAATTGTTCTATCTTGTCTTATGAGTGATATTGAAAAGTTATAGTGAAACCTTAGTTCTCTGTGGGATTCGATGTGATGACCCAAAGGGTCATTTTATGAACTAAGACTCTGTTCTAGGCTTGTATTAGCGAAAGTTAGAAATTTGGCAATTTTGATCGACAACAGAAAATTAGGTATCGGGGTGAGAATGGAATTACGGAAGTTTGAGGTCAATCGGACGTGGTTTGGTAGGTTTCGACGCGGTTAGAAAATTTTGGAAGTTTTGAAGTTCTTAGTCTTGAATCCAAAGTTGATTTGGTGTTTTGGTGTTGTCTTGAGTGTTCTGGAGATTCGACTATGTTTGAGTAGTGATATATGACTTGTTTGAATTATTAGTTGAGGTGTTGAGGGTCTCGAGTGAGTTTTGGATAGGTTTGGGCTGTATTGTGCTCGTTTTTCTTATGTTTCAACATCATTTCTTCGGCATAAATGATATCATATTAAATAAATGAGCTCCTATTTCTGTTTTGAATGAATTATTAGATTCTTATCGTAATTACGGACCATTAGCAAAGAGAATCATCGAATTTGGACATCGTATGAGGATTTTATGGTCATTTTACTAAGGTTGCTAGATTTTTCAGATTAATTATGAAATTGCCACTGACGGGGTGACGACGTAATAAAAATCTGCACTATTTGCAAATATTAAAATCTACATATCTCATTCGTTATAAGGTCAAATTGAGTGATTGAAAAGTCAAACATTACTAGAATTTCACAAGGAATCCATTGGAGGCATAAAAATCGAGTTTTGGGATCGTTTGGAATGATATACAAGGCAGAATAACTGGCAGAAAAATATATATAAAACGGGCAGACTTCTTCTTCTTCAAATTTTCGAAACCCACAACCTTAGGAACGGATTTTTTCACCAAATATCATCCCCAATTCATAGGTAATCAATTCTAAATTTAATGTTTCAATTACTCATTATTTTTCATCACTTTTAAATCAAAAACTATGAATTTTCATGGTAAAAATTGAGGGTTTGGGCAGAATTAGGGAATTTTGTAAAAATTGAATTTTTACCTCGAATTGAGGTCGGATTTCGAAACTAAATTTATATTTGGTTTCTTGGGTGAATGGGTAAACGTAATTTGGTCCGAACCCCTAGTTTAGACCAAGCGGGCCCGGGGTCGAGTTTTCACTTTTCTTGAGAAAACTTACGAAAACTGTAATTTTCAATAAAGGCAGTTCCTTTAGCCTTAATTAATGATCTTGAGTTTATTATGATTAGATTTGAGCAAGTTAGAGCAAGATTCTAAAGGAAAAGCCATAATCGAGCAGTGAGTGGCATGCGGAATTGAGTAAGTTCTTGGTTTAACCTTGACTTGGGGGAATAGGAATCCCTACTTATTTTCTATGTGAATTTGCATGTGTGTGGTGTATAGGTGAGATCACAAGTATCTATGCAAAACCAAATGGTCTGTTAAACATGATCCCCTCCCGTTTCCAATTTAATTGATTCATGTATTGATTGTTTTACGTTCGTCATGGTTTCTATGACTACTTGGCATGTTAGTTTGTTGTTAAGTCTTGTTGCAATTATTTTGGAAAAGTATTGGTCATTTCCCTGGTTTCCTTGTGGTACAGAAAGGTTGAGTTATTGGACATTGCTTTACGAGATACTATATATATATTTTCCTACTTCATTTGATTTTTTCCAATGGTTGTTACAAGTGTGCTAACGGTGTTGGTTGTTCTATTGATTCTATCATGGTACATAAAGACTGAGCTGGGTTGACAGCGTTACAGTGTTTACATATATTCTGGTTGATTTTATTGTGAAATGATATTGGTTAAAGCTTACGAGCTATACTGTTTTCTGTTTGCAATTGTTGAAGTAAAAGTGTCGTGAAAGGCTTGGCCTGAATTGTGAAAGTTTTTGATAAATAAATTGATAGTTACAAGGGTGGAGAAATTGATAATGATAAGGGTGTATAATTTATAGTGATAAGGGTGGATAAATTATAGTGATAAGGGTGGACAGGTGCGATCGGGTTGCATGCCGCAACAAGTAATTGATAAGGTTGGACACTTATGTTTTACTAGATTCAAAAATGTTTTGTTGGTTTTTGAAACTCAAGTATTTGGAATTTACAGATTTGAAAACTTACTGGTTTACTCTACTACTTTCCATGTTTCGTATTTACTTCTATTTTAAAATTCAAAACATTGGAAGCATTGGAAATTAGTGTGAGACATTGGTGATAGTTGAGGCCTGGAATAAGCGACCGAGTTACTTTATTTATTGTTTCAGATTATATTTTCTTGCTTGTGTAGAATTGTTTTATTGCTTTATTAACTCTTTTGTGCAGATCCAGGTACCGGCCAACTATTTATTTTTTGGAGACACAAGGGATATCTGGCGGCGTTCGCAGATCCCGAGAGTCTTCTCTTAGTTCGTAGAGACTTTTTCTATATTTTTCAAAACAATTGTATTATTTCTTTCTGCCCATTATTTGTAGTATTCTTTAGTAGTTCGTGAATTATGACACCAGACCCTGGGGTAGTATTAGAGTTATTTATATAATTAGTTCGTGGTTCGTTTAGTTAATTTTTTATTATTTTATTTTTGGAATTATTCATCGAAAACCAATAGATTCAGTTTACTTTAGAATATTTTATTATGTCTAAATGGATAATTAATGCAAAGTAGTTAATTGAATTATAACATTGGCTTGCCTAGCAAGTGTGGTGTTAGGTTCCATCACGATCCCTAAGGTTGGGAATTTGGGTCGTGACAAGTTGGTATCAAAGCACTGTGTTGCTTAGGTCTCACAATTCACGAACAAACTTGGTAGAGTCTGAAGGATCGGTACGGAGACGTCTGTACTTATCTCTCAGGGGCTATGAAGTTAGGAACAATTTCACGTCTCTTCTACTTTATCGTACAAATTTATTCTATCACTAATGATTGAAATCGTCTATTCCTGTCCTCTCGCAAATCTCGGCAACACGTAATGCGTCTACAACCGTACAAGAAATGCAGCCCCAATGACAGCTACAATTAGGGGAAGAGACAGAAGAAGATCTCAGTCTAGAGCTCGAACATCAGCACCTTTTGTAAAGCCTCAAGGATGAAAATAAAAAATAAAAAAAAATCAAAAAATCGTAAAGCCTCAAATAGATCTAGACACGGAGGTTCTAGCTCAGTGGTATATATTGGACTAGTTCAGATTCCAGAAGGTTTTACAGCTACTCCGGTGTTGCAGGACACACTAGTCTGTTTATTGAGGTTGGACAAGTTTACCAAACTATTTCCACTCCATTTCAGTGGTATATCTTTTGAGGACCCACATGATTTTCTTGACCGCTACTACGAAGTATTGAGGAACATGGGAATAATTTGAAAGCAACGGGGTTGATTTATATGAGTTGTGAAGTATAACATTGTGGATTATCAGGCATTGTGACCTATGACTTCGTGCCAAGTGGGGAAGTCCACTGTCAAGGAATACATTGCGGGGTCATGGGTTATATCGATTTTGGCTAGGAATGTATAAGGCTTGAGATTTTGCAAGGGACAAAGCTGGGACTTGCGGTATGTCCGCCTTCTTAATAAACCTATACCTCAGTACCAAAGGAGTTATATAAAAAACTTTGAATCTATGGAAGGTCTACTCAGTGTGGAGATCACGGTTGTGGATATTGGGGGTGCTCAAAAGGGAATACAGTGGTTGACAAGCTTCTAGACTATATGGTTCGTGCCAAGGTTTATCTGTATAGAGCTCTACCTTTGGGGTCATTGTGCATCAATAAGGATAAGAGTTACCCCAAGGAATAATGAAGGGTACATGAATAAGTGGGGTAGCTCGGCAGTGTTGAGTCAACACGGTAAAGGAGAAATTGGTCTCCGGTTGTTGAGGCAAGCCTACGAAGAGGAAGAGCATCTAGTGTAACATCAACTATTTGACTCAGTTCTCATAATGCTTTTGAAAGAGTTTGTTTCTCGAACCTTCCATTTTTGCGGGGCACTTAGGGTTTGAATGATTGTGTCTGGTCACCATGACGATGTCAGAACATGCCATCAGGTTTGATAAGTTATCCTGTCATACTCCTACATCGATTCATATATCCAGAGAGCAAGTCCAGAGACTCATTAAGGGACTCATGATTGTAAAATATTTGTACGACTCAGGGAAAGTTGATAGTTTATTGCGTCTAGTGGTAGAAACTGTCCTGGGCTAGGGAGAGTCATAATTCATCAGTGCACCCAGGCTACGTGCCCCATTGCAGTTGCAACTCAACTACATGACCAGCTAGGGAAAAAGGGGTCAGAATGTCGAAAGTGGAGGTTAGATTGGTAGAGGTGGAGACCCAGCCTGTTGATATATTTTCTATGGTATGGCTGAGGCGTTACACTAAATGGTGTCATTACAAGAAAAATCTCTAATTATTATAGAGTGATGGTTTCCTGAACGTAATTCGGTTCTGCTTATCTAATAAAATTCTTCTACTATGCTCCACTCTCTGGTGAGCTTTATAACTCTAAAAATCTACTTCTATGAATGCTTGTATTGAGAAATTCTATGGGGATAGCTATGTACATCATTACATGTTGTAATTTTGTTTAACAGAAAAATGTATAAAAGAAGGAAATGGAATGTTTTGATTTGCACGATACACATGTTACTTGTGATTCAGAGCTGAGGACGAGATCCTCGCGTTTTAATGTGATTTGATATTTTAAACCGCACTACGAGCCGCGGTGGAAGTTATGTAACGATGAGATCCTTGTGATGGAAATTGTTGTGTTTAAATTCTTCCTTGTGAAATTAAAATTTGTACTATAGTACTAATAGGAAGTCATGCCTGTTAGGTTTATTCGAAAATTTTTGTTTCAAAAATTATTTGTGCATAATTTACCAAATTCGTGCTATAATTATTGAGCTATGACCTACAAGGTAGGACCCTACCCATGTGGAGTTAAATGAGACACGTTAATTCGGGTAAATAATTATGAGTTCTTCATGGACCGCAATGAGAAATCTGACCGGAAGTGGAAATTTTGTTATCGAGGTCGGAATGCGATTCTGGAAGTTGGAGCTGGTCCGTAATATCGAATATGACTTGTGTGCAATATTTGGGTCAATCGGACGAGATTTGATAGGTTTCGGCATCGGATGTAGAAGTTAGAAATTTCTAAGTTCATAAAGTTTGGATTTGGTTGCGATCCATGGTTTCGATGTTGTTTGATGTGATTTCAAGGCTCGACATAGTTCGAATGAGGTATTAGGACTGAGTCGTGTGATTGGACAGGGTCCCGGGGGCCTGGGGTGTGTTTTGGGGTAGTTTCAGACCATTTTTCTCTATTTTGCTGATGTTGTCTTCTGATGTATCTGGTGAACTATGCGTTCGCGTTCCCTTGTGTGCGATCACATAGAAGGAAATTCGAGGGCAGATGGATTTGGCTTGTGCGTTCGCGGAAAAGGGGGTGAGAACACGGTGGCTTGGGGTGTGATCACTACGCGAACGCGAGATACGGTGTGCGAACATGTAGAAGGAATGGGGCCTGCGGGCCATTTGGCCTATGCGAACTCACAAGAATCCCTGCGAACGCAGAGGGTCAGGGCTGTTTCCCTTCGTGAACGCACTTGTTATGTCACGAACGCACTCGTTATGTCGCGAACGCAGAGAGGAAAATTGAGCCTGGGCAGATTAATTTAAA
Organism: Nicotiana knightiana; assembly: GCA_005239525.1. NCBI lineage: Eukaryota > Viridiplantae > Streptophyta > Magnoliopsida > Solanales > Solanaceae > Nicotiana > Nicotiana knightiana. The sequence goes on along the minus strand of ML387097.1, from coordinate 17,068 downwards.
TACGGGATTCTTAGCCATTTCTTCACTTGGTATGGGCAAATTTGGGGAGCTTCAATAGGGGTCTTCCACCAAGCATCACTAGGTAAGTAAATTCCTCCCGTTTTTAAGTTAAATATAAGATTATATGCATGAATTAGACATGGAAATTGGTAGGAAATTGGGAGAATCTTAAAGGAACCTAGAATATGGTAATTTGGATTTTTATCCACGAATTGAGAATGTAATGTAGAGTAAATTGTATATTCGAACTAGTGGAGCTATGGGTAGAATTTATCTTCGAGAAATTTCAGATTCCGGGCACGTGGGCCTGAGGGCATTTTGGTCATTTCACTGAGCGGAGTTGGGAAATTATATAATTTGAAATAATCTCTAACGTATTTCAGATAAGAAAAATCTGTAATTATTATTGAGTGATGATTTCCTGAACGTAATTCGGTTATGCGTATCTAATAAAATTCTTCTAATATGCTCCACTCTCGGGTGAGCTTCATAACTCTAAAAATCTACTTCTGTGAATGCTTGTATTGAAAAATTCTATGGGGATAGCTATGTCAATCATTACGTGTTGTAATTTTGTTTAACAGAAAAATATTTAAAAGAAGGAAACGGAATGTTTTGATTGGTACGATACACATTTACTGGTGATTCAGAGTTGAGGACGAGATCCTCGCATTTTAATTTGATTTGATATGTTTAAACGGGGCTACGAGCTGCGGTGGAGGTTATGTAAAGATGAGATCCTTGTGATGGAAATTCTTGTGTTTAAATTCATCCTTGTGAAATTAAATTTGTACTATAGTACTAATAGAAAGTCATGCCTGTTATGTTTATTCGAAAATTTTTGTATCAAAAATATCTGTGCATAATTTACCAAATTCGTGCTATAATTATTGAGCTTTAACCTACAAGGTAGGTGCCCGCCCATGTGGCGTTAAATGAGACGTGTTAATTCAGGTAAATAATTATGAGTTCTTCATGGATCGCAATGAGAAATCCGACCGGAAGTGGAAATTTTGATATCGAGGTCGGAATGCGATTCCGGAAGTTGGAGCGGGTCCGTAATGTTGAATATGACTTATGTGCAAAATTTGGGTCCATCGGACGTGATTTGATAGTTTCGGCATCAGATGTAGAAGTTGGAAATTTCTAAGTTTATAAAGTTTGGATTTGGGTGCGATTTCTTGGTTTCGATGTTGTTTGATGTGATTTCAAGGCTCGACTAAGTTCGAATGAGGTATTAGGACTGATTCGGGTGTGTTTCGGGGTGGTTTCGGACCATTTTTCTCTATTTTGCTGTTGTTGTCTTCTGGTCTATCTGGTGTGCTATGCGATCGCGTTCCCTTGTGTGCGATCACATAGAAGGAAATTCTATGGCTAATGGATTTGGTTTGTGCATTCACAGAAAAGGGGGTGCGAACACGGTGGCTTGGGGTGTGATCACTACGCGAACGCGGGATACAGTGCGCGAACACGTAGAAGGAATGGGGCCTGGGGGCCGTTTAGCCTATGCGAACGCACAGGAAGCCCTGCGAACGCGGAGGATCAGGGCTGTTAATTTAAATGCGGGATTCTTAGCCATTTCTTCACTTGGTATGGGCAAATTTGGGGAGATTCAAGAGGGGTCTTCCACCAAGAATCACTAGGTAAGTAAATTCCTCCCGTTTTAAAGTTAAATAAAAGATTATATGCATGAATTATACATGGAAATTGGTAGGAAATTGGGAAAATCTTAAAGGAATCTAGAATATGGTAATTTGGATTTTTAGCCACGAATTGAGCATGAAATGTAGAGTAAATTGTATATATTACATTTTTTTTACATGTTTTGTATTTATTACATTTTTTTAAATTTCCTCGTCCAATTTATACTTCGGACAGGCTTTGTAATGATTGTATAAATTCTTAGAAATTGCTCATGTACTTGTGACACCGGGTTCTGGGATGCTTTGTTATATATTTCTTAAAGTGTAATATTTTAAATTATTGTTTTACTTGACATATTTTATTTAGTTAAATATGTAACAAAGTGTAACGAAATGTTTTTCATAAATGTTAAACATGAAATTTATTTTTATTAATTAATGATTGGCTTGCCTGACAATGTTGTCTGGCGCCATCACGAATCATACATGCAAATCGGGTCCCCGTATAAATATACATAAATACAGGCCATCCTGCTTGTGAATCATACATGCGACTCAGGCACCCAAAGTTACACATATTCACACCNGAATCATACCTGCGACTCGGGTCCCCGTATAAATATACATAAATACAGGGTCATCCTGCTCGTGAATCATACATGCGACTCAGGCACCCAAAGTTACACATATTCACACCAATAAACCACATTTTTATCAGGAAAATTTGATGTTCAATGAAGTGATAAAATTCTCCTTTTAATATACATGAGAATAGTATTTAAAACCTTTCTGGAGATTTACTTGCCAATATTGACACGGTTCCAAACTCTATAGATTTATCTGAAACACAATTATCCAAGGAAGAATCAATTCTCCTTCTAGGTGATTAAGAAAAGTAAACTCTATCCTTCTCAGAGATTTATACAAATTGAAAGCATCACATGATATTTTACTAACAAGGTCCCAAGTTACCCGGACATGGAATAATAGTAGCTACCCACGGACTCCCGTCACCTCGTGCGTACGTATCCCCTGCAAATAATAGCATGTATTTACTTAGTTCACCCATGGGGACAACTCCCCCTCACAAAGTTAGAAAGGAGACTTACCTCGCTCCAAAATTCCATAACCGGCTTCCAAGCCTTTCTGACGACTCCAATGAATGCACAACGCCCCAAAACTATCCAAATAACGACAAACCAAGGAAAATATACTCTAATATTTAGAACAATTGAAATTATATAAGTTCCCAACTCCGCTCGAAAAGTTGACCAAAATGCCCTCGGGCCCACGTGCCCAGATTCTGAAATTTTTCGAAGATAAATTCTACCCATAGCTTTACTAACTCAATTATACAATTTACTCTAATTTTCATGCTCAAATTCATGGTAAAAGTCAAAAATTCCAAATTCTAGGTCTTCCCCAAAAATCCCAAATTTATACTAATTTTCCATGTCTAAATCCATGTAAGATCACATATTTAACTCAAAAATAGGAACAAATCACTTACCTAGTGTTGCTTGGTGAAAATCCCTCCTTGAGCTCTCCAAAATCGTCCAAACCAAATGAAAGAAATGGGCCAAAACTCGTTTTTAAAACAATCTGCCCAGGCTTCATCGAGTTGTACCTTGCGCTGTGCAGGATGTACATCCTATTATAATTTCCCCTTGTTGTATACCTTCTGTTAAAACGCCCATAGCTCCTTGTAGAAATATCCAAATGACATACGGTTTGAATATTTAGAAACTAGTCTTGGAGATCTTTCATTTGATAGGTTAACTCTTCATATATTCCGAGATATGAGCTTCCAAGGTCGGCTTCATGCGTCAGTAAATTCTGCCGAAACTGCTTCACCAGCCATTTTCAGTCTATCATAACTTTCTGATCAAATGTCAAAATCAGGAATGGTTTAACTTTGTGGAAACTAGTATGCAAGGGATACAACATTTATGTTTTGCAAATTTTCAGACTCCTTATATATTTTGATATATACGCTTTCAAAGTTAGCTCTTCGATGCATCAGTTGCCGTCCAAAACAGATTTGCAGCAGAAATTTCAACAGATATTTTGGCCCGAAATCCATTCCGTTAGCCTTCCGAGATCCACCCGAGGCCCTCGGGAGCTTAACCAATTATACCAACATGCCCCAAAACATGATACGAACTCGCTCGAGGCCTCAAATCACATCAAACAACGTCGAAATCATGAATCGCACTCTAATTCAAGCTTTATGAACTTTGAAATTTTAAACTTCTACATCCGATGCCGAAACCTATCAAATCACGTCCGATTGACCCGAAATTCTGCACACAAGTCATATTCGACATTACAGAACCGCTCCAACTTTCGGAATCGGAATCCGACCCCGATATCAAAAAGTCAAACACTCGGTCAAACTTCTCAATAACCTTCAAATTTTTATCTTTAGCCAGAAGACTTCAAAATGACCTACGGATATCCGAATTCACTTCCGATCGCTCTCTCAATTCTCGAATCACCATACGACGCTATTCCCAGACTCCGAATACCAAACGGAAATCTATAACACTGAAATTCCTTAGAGTCCAAATTTATGAAATTTTTCTAAAATGTTATCTTCCATAATATGCGCGGAAACACTCATGGGTTTTCCAAAGCCTTATCCGAACATACGCTCAAGTCCGAAATAATCATAAGAAGCTGTTGGAACCTTCAAATCCTGATTCGGAGGTCGGTTACTCAAAATTCCAATCTTAGTTGATTCTTTTGACTTAAGGCTTCCGAAATGAGAATTTTCTTCCTAAATTGACTCCAAACTTCTTCAAATTCAGTTCCGACCACACCTACAAGTCATAATACTGCTCATGACCTCAAACTGCTAAACGACGCGCTAGAGCTCAAAACGACCGGTCGGGTCGTTACATTCTCTCCCACTTAAACATATGTTCGTCCTCGAACGTACCAAGAACTGCACTAGAGTTATTTGAAATCACTGTTTAACACCTCGTGCACCTGCCCGTGCTACCACAACCCAGTTAAGCACATTCTCTTGATCAAATCTGAAGATATCCTCTTTTATCCATACAATAAGCTTAGAACCCAGTTCCAACACTTGAAATTCTTTACCAGACATGTTTATAATGTATTAACACCATACCAACTACCACATGAGGTACCAGAACACGACTGTGTACCTTTGCTGAATCAGCACCACGCACCGCATAATTCATCATCTAGCCACCATGACATTCCCTGAACCTTAACAGCCAAAATTCTACGAATTTGATGCTCCCAATGCACCTTATAAGATAAAAACATACATCCTGCTATAATGCTGACGATACCACCACAACGGAGGAGATGTGTAGAAATTCCTAACCAGCTACAGAGTTAACCAAACATTTAGTCTCTCCTCTTGACTTAGATCCTCATCTCATTACGAACCAAATAAGGGTAATTGTCCTTTAATATATTCCGCATAACCTTATCTCACTGATCCCTGATCCAATAATCTCGTCTAACCCAGTATTAACTGTTCAGACACAAATCATCCCAGACATGACCAACAATCTCACACGATGCCACAATGCGCCAATAGGCCACGACTCGAACATGATATATACAGAAATGACTCAGGAAGGGACTACTCAACTCACGCAACTAATATGAACTCTTCTCAGAAAACAGAAAGTATAACACACAAAAAATAAATATAGGAACCTTACTCATCATCATATTGTTGCGGCATGCAACCCGATCCAAATATAATACCCGTTGCGGCGTGCCACCCGATCCAAATATGAAATTTACATAAGGATATACACATCGAGCTAAGTTTCTCATTACCACAAAAATACTGAATACTCAAAACCACGCTAAGTGCATAATACCATCCTGAGGAGACTGATAAAGCCATATGCTACCAAAACATGAGCATAATTGAGGTATCATATATATATATATATATATATATATATATATATATGGCACAATCATAATATTACATGAATTTTGACGAAGACGGAACAATCACCTGATATTCCAACACCCCTCCTTGAGGAGCGATATACTGAAATAAACACATCTTCCTCATATGAAGCCCATAATCCTGTTTAAACCCATTCACACACTTCTAGCTGATTCTGCTCGCACTGAACTATGCTAATAGCGTTTACCTGGGTCCATATTAACCCACTTCCTCTCATGACACGCAAGAACAACCATCATAGCCGAGACAAACACCCCACAATCCAAAACCAAATGAACCAAACGCCTTCCAGGCACAAATTCTCAAATAAGTAATATTACACTTCTTTATACTCAGCCCAAATCTTCAATCCACTAAGTGACTACATATCACACTCATACGATCATCCCGTGGTCATGCTCCCACAACCTTCCACACAATGTAGCAAGTCTACACATCCATACCACCGACCACACTAATGCCGCAAAACACATCAAGAAACCATGACCAGGGTACAAAGCCCCTTCCACCGAATATCGATCTCTGGGGACACTGAAGATAACACCAGCTTACTCTGAACTTTAAAATCACTTTTTCTTGCTCATACGAGCTCATGACAACCTTGATTACACCGAGCCACAATCTTGATTCTCACTCCCAATTACATACAGCTTACTGCACCTAACATTCCAATATGAGATAGCGCAACAATTCCATCATAACTTCTGAACCACTAATAGGGTGAACAATTAATAACATCGAAACCTTTTTACTTACTTCAATTCAAGAGAACAATAACAACACTCAATCCTCACTTATCCTGAGTGGCCTTAATTCACGATACCATGTTGTCTTAATCTCACAACCCGTTTCATACCCTTTTGATAATCTTTTTACAACCCGGAGTTTATTTCTCTCACTCTTCCAATACTATCCTGCACACTGAAAATAACATAGAGCACTCCAACCTTTTCCCTCTATCTGAAATTACTCCGCAAAAGCTCAATTCTTAATCATACTGCTGCCTGAAACCCTGGTCCAACAGGGCCAACTATTGCACACATTCATCAAATCCCACGCACAATCAACGTTTTACTCATTTCCCTTAGCTGTAATAACTTGCCAACACACTGACAATCCGCAACCCCATGAGAACACAATTCTACAACCCAACGGCAGGTGATGGGACTCCCCCACTTAGCCCGAAGATACTTTTTGCACCACTCTAGACCCTGCTGAGATCCTTTCCCATTTGTTAACATGATCTTGCTCAACCAACCTGTCGAACACTTCCAAATTCTCTTGTTGGAACTCCATAAATACTCAAATTATCTAGAACCATTCACACATTCTGCCTCCTACCGAATAGCCACTAGAATCCCTCACAGAAACTTGCCAACCATGCCACTGTTATCCTACTCACAGGAGATAACTCACCTGTGGAAATCACCAACTAACACGTTCCAACGACATGGAATGCACACTCTCTGCAACCTCAATACCCCATCCTAAGCCTGCTCTCATTCACCAACCTTACCATTTTGTCCTCTCTTCATGGACATCAACAAAACGCGCTACAAAATCTTCTAATTCACCATTACGCCGCCATTCTCCCACTTTAGTTAACCTGATTCCTGGAAGCACCACCTGTCTTCCTTCATCATATGATACCCAATTCAATATCATTCTCTATTAAACCAGTAGTTCACCACGACTTCAAACTCTCCGAAGATCATCTTTCTCGAGCTGCCTTCATTATCAATACTTATCTAATACTGAACCACCGAACCTCACTGTCTCTGACAATCGCTTCTTCAATACTTCTTCACAATACTCTGACCCCATGCAACCGAAGAATCCATAGCATCGAGGAACTTAACACATTCCATTCGACCAGTGACGATGACATCACATCACAGGTGCCTATCCCACCTCACATGAAAACACCAAGTCTTACTACTTTATCAATCCAAAACCTGACAATTTATAGTCCAAATACCTTTCCTCTACCGGAACTAAAATGCTAAAATCCCGAAATCACGCCTTGAGAAGACTTCCCTTAAAGCCATTCATCACCCCAACATATGGGCAAGCATTCTATTATCATAGCGACACCGCATGATGACCAATTGTAAGTATCATAACAATCTGAGCATAGCCTCAAAGTTCTCAGAAATACATCAACCGAGCTGAAACAACATAATATTCTTCTGCGGGGCAACAACAATATCCCCAACCAACTACACATGGAAAATATCTCGCACCGTATTCGTAGCACCATTTCAATTCCTCGAATTCCTGATTCATAGCAAGCGCTCTGCGACGTGTAAGATTGAGTAGGAAGAAACATAGGCGTAAGCCTTAAAGGAATCAAATCGCACGATGAGGAATCAAGAAGGGATGTACTCCTAACAGCCCTGTAGTCTCTCGATGATAAGTACATGCGTCCCCGTATCAATCCGCAAGACTATACTAGACTTTCTCATGACTCGTGAAACCTAAGGGAACCTAAAGCTCTGATACCATGTTCTCACGACCCCAAGTCCATAAGGTCGTGATGGCTTCGGGCATCATTGTAAGGCAAGCTGATCATCAAATAGTTAAGTGAAAGTTTTATGTTTTAGCATTTATGAAAATCATTACCTTTTACTTTATTACATAAAAACTGAATAAAATATGTTAAGTAAATACAATGGTTTAAATATTCTATTTTATCAAATATATCCCAAACACATCCCAGAACCCGGTGTCACAAGTACAAGAGAAATTTCTAAGAATTTTATAATTTCTACAAAGCTTGTCCGAAATACAATTGGACAGCGAAATTAAAATAAAATAATACATTATGAGGGAGACTCTGTCAGCTGCGGATCGCCTCCGGATAATGCAGCTCGCCTAAGTCTCCAAACCAGCCACATCGCTATGAAGGTACCTGTGCAATAAAAATGCACAGCAAGTGTAGCATGAGTACGAAAAAAATGTGTACTCAGTAAGTCGCCCGCCTAACCTTAGAGAGGTAGTGACGGGAGGTTGAATTAGACACTTGCTAGACGTCAATTTTGTATATTCGAGTGAGATACTAAGCATGAGTATCATAGGAAAATTTAATAATAATTAGGGATAAGAAATATCAACTTCTTTCACATTTAACACATTAAATCTTCGTCATTTCAGTTGGCAATTTTTCAACTTCTTAGGCCAATAAACAGTAATAATTACAGGAAATACGCAGCAATTATCATGCACAAGAATTGTCCAGGGTCGAACGGAGCGGAAAAACAATAATAGAATGTGCACTGCCCAGGGTCGAACGGCCCGAACCATAGATGCATCTATCTACCCCGCTTGCGACTCGAACATGCGACGCGGTTAACATAATACCAGGGCCACCCCGCTCGTGAATCATACCTGCGACTCGGATCCCCGTATAAATATAGGGTCATCCTGGTCGCGAATCATACATGCGACTCAGGCACCCAAAGTTACACGTATTCACACCAATAAACCACAATTTTATCAGGAAAATTTGTTGTTCAATGAAGTGATAAAATTCTCCTTTTAATAAACATGAGAATAGTATTTAAAACCTTTCTGGATATTTACTTGCAGATTTCGACAGGGCTCCAAACTCTATAGATTTATCTGAAGCACAATTATACAAGGAAGACTCAATTCTCTTTCTAGGTGATTAAGAAAAGTAAACTATATCCTTCTTATATATTTAGATATTAATTGAAAGCATCACATGATATTTTACTGACAAGGTCACAAGTATAACAAGTAAAGCATGTTAGTGGTTACGTAGCCCCCGCAAATAATAGCATGTATTTATTTAGTAACGACAAACCAATAAAAATATACTCTAATATATGTAAAGATTCAAATTATATATGTTCCCAACTCTGCTCGAAAATTTGACCAAAATGCCCTCGGACCCACGTGCCCCGATTCTAAAATTTTTCGAAGATAAATTCTACCCATAGCTTTAATAACTCAATTATACAATTTACTCTAGTTTTCATGCTCAAATTCATGGTAAAAGTCAAAAATTCTAAATTCTAGGTCTTCCCCAAAAATCCCAAATTTATACTAATTTTCCATGTCTAAATCCATGTAAGATCACATATTTTAACTCAAAAATAGCAAGAAATCACTTACCTAATGTTGCTTGGTGAAAATCCTTCTTTGAGTTCTCCAAAATCGCCCAAACCAAATGAATGAAATGAAAGAAACGAGCCAAAACTCGTGCTTAAAATAATCTGCCCAGGCTTCATCGAGTTGTACCTTGCGCTGTGCAGGTTGTACATCCTATTACAATTTTCCTTGATGTACACCTTCTGTTAAAACGCCCATAGCTCCTTGTAGAAATATCCAAATTACAAACGGTTTGAAGATTTAGAAACTAGACTCGAAGATCATTCGTTTGATAGGCATTAGACCATATAACTCTTATATATTCCGAGATATGAGCTTCCAAAGTCGGCTCCATGCATCAGTAAATTCTGTCAAAACTGGTTCACCAACAATCTTTAATCGATCGTAACATTCTGATCAAATGTCCAAATCATGAATGATTTAACTTTCTGGAAACTAGAATGCAAGGACTACAACTTCTTTGTTTTTTAAATTATTAGATTCCTTATAGATTTTGGTATATACGCTTCCAAAATTAGCTCTTCGACGCATCAGTTGTTGTCCAAAACAGATTTGCAGCAGAACTTTCAGCAGCTATTTTGGCCCGAAATCCACCCGAGGCCCTCAGAAGCTTAACCAATTATACCAACATGTCCCAAAACATGATATTAACTCGCTCGAGGCCTCAAATCACATCAAACCACGTAGAATTCATGAATCACACTCCAATTCAAGCTTTATGAACTTTGAAATTTCAAACTTCTACATCTGATGCCGAAACCTATCAAATCACGTCCGATTGACCCCGAATTTTTCACAAAAGTCATATTCGACATTACAAACCTTCTCCAACTTTCGGAATTGGAATCCTACCCCGGTATCAAAAAGTCAAACTCTCGGTCAAACTTCTCAAAAACCTTCAAATTTCTATCTTTAGCCAAATGACTTCAACATGACCTACGGACATCCGAATTCACTTCCAATCGTGCTCCCAACTCTATAATCACCATACGAAGCTATTCCCAGACTCGGAATCCCAAACGGACATCTATAACACTGAAATGCCTTATAGCCCAAATTTATGAAATTCTTCTAAAATGCTATCTTCCATAATATGCGCCGAAACGCTCCCGGTTTATCCAAAGCCCAATCCGGACATACGATCAAGTCCAAAATCATCATGCAAATCTGCTGGAACCTTCAAATCCTGATTCGGAGGTCGTTTACTCAAAATTCCAATCTTAGTTGATTCTTCCGTCTTAAGGCTTCCGAATTGATAATTTTCTTCCTAAATTGACTCCAAACTTATTGAAATTAAGTTTAGACCACACCTACAAGTCATAATACTTGAAATAAAGCTGATCATGACCTCAAACTGCTAAACAATGCGCTAGATCTCAAAACGACCGGTCGGGTTGTTATAGAACTGATGTGATTTGCACCTTTTGACTTGTTTGATGGTTGCATACTTAGGTTATGTCATGTGTCTCACCTTCCCTTAGATTTTAAATATATGATGATGTCTTGGTAAAAATTAATAGCATGTGTTATGACTCTTATGGCTCGCTTTCTTGACTTGTGTTCACTTTGTGCTTTATGCTTAGTATATCTCTTGGCTTTGTGAATACTTGTTTGATTGAGAGTCGAAATGAGCCCGTCCTTAGTGAGTCATGTTCCATGTGTGAAATGAATATTTTGTATAGTCCATGATATTGCATTTAGGTCTAGAACTTGCCCGGAACATGAATTGAAGGGAAATCCTAGGTGTTCCCCGGTTTGAAAAGTGATGATAGGCTTTCTTTGATCTTTATGTGTTTTGTTGCTTATCACAAATAAAATCATCAGTAGATACCCTTTTGAGCCTATAAGACTTTATTTTGGCACCCCCATACAAGCCTATCCCATTTTGTTCTTAATTGAATCATTTTGATCCTTATATCTCTTAAAGCATTTGAATTGCAAAGAGAGTGCTAGAAAGAAGTAATGAAAAAACATGGGGTAGCTTATGAGTGGAACCAATAGAAGGAAGAAATGTGCATTTGTATTTTAATTAAAATCCACTAGAGGCAAGGCAAAAATACNGAGAGAGAGAGAGAGAGAGAGAGAGAGAGAGAGAGAGAGAGAGAGAGAGAGAGAGAGAGAGAGAGAGAGAGAGAGAGAGAGAGAGAGAGAGAGAGAGAGAGAGAGAGAGAGAGAGAGAGAGAGAGAGAGAGAGAGAGAGAGAGAGAGAGAGAGAGAGAGAGAGAGAGAGAGAGAGAGAGAGAGAGAGAGAGAGAGAGAGAGAGAGAGAGAGAGAGAGAGAGAGAGAGAAAAGAAGAATAATTGAATAAATAAAGCTTCTTATTTTTGCTAGTGGATGTGGTATGAAGTAGTGTGTAAAGAAGATGGAAGAATATTTTGGAGTGAACTAACTTGTGATGATTGAAGTGGATTGAAAAAAATTGCGCTTAAAACATGAATACGTGATGTCTTAAAGTGCTTAGAAAGGTTAGCCACTATATCCCAAATATATCCTAGTTGATTTCAAACTGAGTGGACCTACATTAGTAGAGGTTTACATAAGGGGCAAGCCTATGGTACCTTTTGCGTGCATGTGACTTCTTTGAGAGAGTGAGTGATTTTTATTCATATGTGTGAGCCCTTAAACTACATTCGATCATGTGATTTGGATGTGTGGACTTCTTACTCTTTGTTTTATTGTGAGAGCACATGGTTTCACAAAGGATATGTAACGTTATTATACATCTCTGTTAGATTAAGTATTCAAGCCTCAGGTGCATTATGACATTAAGTTAGTTTTCTAGGCCAGGGTTGTTATAATCATGTTGTTCCTATTTTAGATGGTTTGAAATTGAGCATAAGTATGGGAAGTGTATTTTGACAGTATCTGCTAGAGCTTAATTGTTGCTATCAACTATGGTCATAGGTGTACTGTGTTGTAAATGTGTGGCTTGTTGGGTCCATGATGAGGAAGTGTTTAGTTCGTTGACTCAAGGGCGAGAAACATTTAAGTGTGGGGTGTTGATGTCGTGCGATAATTCTATATATTTTGACGTTATTTACCCTACTTTCTTGTTGTTTGGATGCTAATTTGTGCGACAATTGCACTTAATAGAGCTTATTTCATGTGTAAGAATGCTTGGACATGAATTGGAGAGAAGTTTCATGAAATGGTACCTCATGGCTAAAAAATGGAGAAGTAAAAGAAGACGTGTACGACATCGAAATTCAGTGCTATAGATAGTGCCTTGCGCCGAAAAGACAATGATACATACAGTTCCTTGCGCTGAAAAGATAGTGCTACAGACAGTGCCTTGCACCAAAATGACAGTGCTACAAATAGTGCCTTTCACCGAAGAGATAGTGCTACAGGCAGTGCAAGGCGCCATCAATGCCATCCGAAAAGAAGTTTAAGTCTTCATTAGAATGGGACATGTAAATTCGGCCCTTAACCTATAAATACCCCTAAAAGATAGTTTTTTAAGGGTTAGACATCATTAGAGAGCGCGAGACATCAGTTGAGAGGCAAGAGGATACAGAATACTTCCAAAGCATTGAGTTTTTTCTCTCCGCATCCTTTACTTTGTACTTTAATGCTTTTGAATATTACTATGATTGTATACTATTATGAATAGCTTATTTGTTATCTAGGATTTTGATGGAACCTTTTGTAAGATAAATTCTCGTTATGTTTTATATAATTGAACTATTAGATTTCTCTACTTGTTCAACTACGTGTTTACTGTTGTTGATTGAATGACAATCAATTCACTGTGCCTATTTATTACGTGTTGCTTCAGAAAGGATACATAGTTAGGTGGTTGTTGAAAAACGTCACTCCTAAGGTATATGAGAGATGAATATGGTAGGTTTAAAAGCAGGATTAGAGATAACGAAGCTTTGGCGTGATCATAGTGAGCGGTGAAATAGTGCAAGCTAGCGTAATTCTAGAGAATATGACTGGAATAATATTGTAGTTGCTCGAGAGAGAGAATTATGATAAGTCTACTGTGCATGATCAGTAGAGAATACTTAGGCGAAATTATAAAAGTCGTAGAAGGAAGGATTCCAACAATTGAGTAAATCATAACTCTAGACCTCCTTAATCTTTTCTCCAGCCCTTAGTATCCCTAGTTATTAATTTACTACTTTAATTTGTTAGTTAATTTGTTAGATATAATAATCTTAATATATATAACTTATGAATTGTTTGAGCTTGTCTTCTGAGTGATATTGAACAGTTATAGTGAAATCTTAGTTCTCAGTGGGATTCGACTACGGACTTTTAGATTGGATTATATTTGTAGAGACCGCTTATCCTTTTTAGGACTAGAGTTAGGCGTGATCAATGCTGCTGTATAATATTTTTGGGTAGAATACTTCAAAGGACCAGAATCCTCTGCAGGCTACTCTTGCAAAGCTGCTACAAAAGTCACAATAAATAATTTCATGTTTTCTGGCCTAAGGGCAGCAGGATACACCTCAAATATAATCAAGGCATCAGTAACACCAGCATTTGCATCTCAATTCCCTAGCTTAAACATACCCTAGTGCTAAATCTCTGTGTATTTCATATTCAATCAGTAATACTTACATGAGTTTCATGTGTTTGAGAGAGAAAAGTGGAAAAAGAAGAAGAAGCGAAAAAGAAAGGAGGACCAAAGGAGCGCACATGTCGCATGAAGAAGGAGAGGCGTCTGAAGTTGTAAAAAATATGGTATATATTAAATAATTTTAAAAATATGGGTATATGTTAAATGAAGGCGACCAAATAGGGCGCCCCGTGCAATTTTCATATAATATTTGGACCATCTTTTGTTTTATCCCATTAAAAATAAGATTTATCTTATATAAATTTCTCTTAAGGAATTTTACATCACTGTACTTGAACATGTCATTTGCCACGACCCGATTTACCCTCCGAAAGGTATCGTGATGGAACCTAGTCTCTGCAGCTAGGTAAGCCTACTATTAAGGGAAAAGTGAAGTAAAACACAAGAAATAAAGGCAATGATATAAACAACATACTGGCCGCTCGGCTTATACAAAAATACTTTCCTAATGACCCGGAAAGTCACAAATAGCCAAAAGCTTCTAACAACTAATGCAACTCTAAACAAGTATGGAAAATACATAGGAACAACTCTAAACGATAGAATAGAAGGGGACCCGGAGGATTCTGTGGACACGGCAGAAATACCTTGCGGTCTCCTAGAATCAGCAGCAACAACTATCCACGAGGCTGATAGCTCGTACCTGGATCTGCACACGAAAACATGTGCATGAAAGGGCATGAGTACACCACATTTAGTACCCAGTAAGTGCCAAGCCTAACTCCGGTCAAGTAGTGACGAGGTCAGGTTAAGGCCCTACTGGAGTAAATATAAACAATTTAAAACATTACAAAAGATAAGTAGATTTTTCAGTAACAGTTTAAGAAAATGCTCGAAAACTTAACAATCAAGGGAGCCCTCGACTCAAAACAAGGTAACACAAGGTGGGATCTCCAGGGATACTGTCCTGTAGTTCTAGATGATCATGCAGTACAGGGGGGTCTCCCGAAATACGTCTATACTCCCAAAATAAATATCCAGTACAGAGGGATCTCCCAGAATACATCCGTAGTCCCAAAATAAATATGTAGTACAGGAGGATCTCCCGGAATACGTTCGTACTCCCAAAATAAATAAGCAGTACAGGGGGATCTCCTGGAAAACATCTGTAGTCCCAAAATAAATATGCAGTACAATGGGATATCCCAGAATATGCATGTGGTCAAAATTTAAATATGCCATGCAGGATGAATGACACACATAACATCGAATTTACACAGTTTATACTAATAACAGTTAAGGAAAATAAGGGCTTAACTAAGCATGGCGCATAGAAGATCAAGTAGGCAATTATCATATAACGTCCCGTGCATCATAGAAGGGAAAACAATTAATGTTTTAGGAAGGAAAAAATGAGATTTTATAAATAACGGCACGTGTATCACCTCACGTACACGGCTCCCACACAACAATTAGTATCAAAACCCTAAGGGGGAAGTCCACAACAAAATGTTAGGGAAGCCACTTACCTCAACCGCTCAAATCAACTTGGAACCACGTTCTTGCCACGAGTACCCAACTCCGAATGGCCCGAATCTATTCAAATTAATTGAATAATTCAAATATAGCTATAAGCAACTAGTTCAACTAATAAATTCGAAGCTAAGACACGAAACTAGGAAAAATAGCCCAAAAAGTACCTCGTGCCCACGCCTCAAAATTGGGTAACATATATAAATTATGAACAGCCGCTCACTCACGAGCTCACTCGAACAAAAATCATCAAAATCCAACATCAAAATCTCACTCAAGTATCGGATTTTCAATTGCGGAACCTTTTCCCCCATTTCCAAACTTTTAGCCTCAAGTTCCTTGATTAGATTGAAGAAATTACTATAGATTGGTGAAATATTGTGATGACCCAAGGGGTCATATTTTGAATTTAGACACCGTTCTAGGCTTATTCGCCATAAAAAGATTAATTTTTAACTGCCTCGATTTGTGTGTGCAGTCCGAACGTGAAACCGGAAAGATTTTATGTGAAAATAATAGAAATAATAATTTTTAAAATTAAAATTTTTTATTATAGTTGACTTTGGTCAATACTTCGAGAAAACGAATCGGGATCTGTGTCCCAACGATCCCGGGAGGTCCGCAGTAAAATATGGGACTTGGGCACATGCCCGGAAAAATTCCGAGGTCCCAAGCCTTAGAAATCAATTCTTGAAAGAAATTATTTTGTTGAAATATTAATGAAATAAAAAATAATAATGTTTAAAACTATTGGTGCCGGGCCCGAATTTTGGTTCCGGAGCCCGGTAGAGATTTGTTATGGTACTTAAATGTTAACTCTGAAATTTGGTAAAAACGGAGGTTATTTGACGTGATTTGGACGTCCGGTTGAGAAATAATGAACTTTGAGTGTTCTTGAGAAAAATGACGAGTGTTGAGGTTAATTCATAGTTTTAGATGTTATTTTCATGACTTGATCGCTCGAGCAAGTCTGTATGATCTTTTTAGACTTGCGTGCATGTTTGGTTTACAGCCCCGAGGGCTCGGGTAAGTTTCGGATAGGCCACAGGGTGTTTTACACTTATGAAAATTTATATTTTTGCTGGTTCTGGTGCGCATGAAATTAGTGCTATGCGATCGCATAGTGCAAGATTCAGGAGGCCATCAGTTGTGCTATGCGAACGCATTGCTACCCATGCGAACGCACAATATAATTTGGGCCTAGGGTGAGGGGAGCCCAAGTACCCTCTGCGAACGAACCCCCCCCCCCCCCCCCCCCC
>ML387096.1:0-13895 GCA_005239525.1 Nicotiana knightiana | reverse complement strand
ACGAGGTTTCTCTCTCTAGTTGCCCTAATCGCCTCTCAAATCGCCAGAGCCTCTCTCTCCAAACTTCTTTTTCTTCAAGAGTTCCCTAAGTTCCTATTGATTATTAGCTATTTTAATTAATTAATTATATGTTTTTATGGGTATTTAACGACTAGCTACATTTTATTTAAATCCTAGCCACATTTCAACCCAACCCCACCTGATCTCTAACCCAAATTGACCCCCAGCCCAATACTAAAACTAACCCGGCCCAACCCCTATATTAATCTGAGCCGTTGATCAAATGAGATCAACGACCCAGATCCATCCTTGCCAAAATTAACTCAAACGACCCCCCTCCCCGACCCCTAATTTTTCAGAGACCACTCATCTCTCTATGTTTATTCTCTCTAGAACCTTCCTTGTTCCCCTACACTGTCTCTGATGAAGCTCCTCCGCCTTGCTCCAGCCATCTCCGACCACCATCCTTTCGACTACAAGCCTTCATGAGGTCTCTTTTATCTTGTTCACTTAATCTCTGAAGCCCTCGAGGGTCTGGGCCATGCCAACTTGCACCTAGGGTCCTGCTTTGGGTCGTTCCCGGCCTCTCCGGTGGGGTTTTGACAAGTCCATGCCATATCCACCACGATCTTTGAGTTTCACGGTAGGTTCTCCGGTTATCTCTGGTTCTCTTATGAAACTCTAATTTTTTGCCTAAACCTCTCGGATTCATGGTATTTTTTAATGATTCAAGCTTGTTTCCTTATGTTTTACATTATTCTCAACTCAGTCTTTAAGAATCTTCAATTTTCAAACGTTTTTACTTCCTTTTAAATCTAGGGTTTCTAAGAACCCTTTTTATGCCTGTTAAAAGCTAAGTTTTTCTTTGTGTTTGAGTCTATTCTTTGCATATATAACTAATTCTATGACTTTTACTAGCTTTTATCTCGTTTATGTTAAACACCCTAATTTTCCTAGGCTTCTATATGTGGTTCTATGTATTAGCATGACTGTTGGTCTCTCTTTGCTTGAGCTTCTATGATTACATTGCTTTGAATGTGTTCTACTGATTTTTCATAGCCTAACTTATGCTTATGACTATCTGGGTTGTTCATATTTGCATCTCTCTACTAGCACTTGTTTGAAACGCTGGTTTACTATGTCTGAGCATTCTTATCAATTTATATGATGAATATAGAATTGTGACTTTCACTTGATCGATTCTGGATTCCTTACTTAGGGGGGGGGGTCGATTGACAGACTTTCGTTTAAACCCTCAATTTCTATTCAGAATTAATTGATTCGCATGTGGTGCTTTACCCTATACTTAATGAACTATGATTCTTTTCTTATTTGGTCGTGTACTGATATTATTTTCCTTATGTGTTATTGGTTTTACCGTTTGAGTTTTTGAAATCCCTTGACTTAAGGGAACCGTGTCATTCATTTCCTAACTGATTGATTCTTAGTCCTTTGATTACCATTCCATTGTGATTCTTACCATATTTTGCTACTCGTTTCTCAACTATAAAAGTTCTAGATTTTCACAAACGCACACACACACTTGTGGTTAAAAACTCTCTCTCACACTAAAGCTCTCTTCTCTATTACTCGAGTTCTTTGTTCTTATCTACTATTAGCTGGCTACAAGCCAAGGCTAACCATTGTGCTCTTTCTCTTGTTCTCTCATTCTGATTGCCTTCCTCTTCATTGGTATGTCTTATTTTAAATTTAAAGCTTCATCAACAACATGATTCTCTACTTGTTTTAGTTCTTATTATTCTTAGTCTGTTTTTATTTATGGTTCTTCTGTGAAACTTGCAACTAGAATACATCCTCAACATGCTATTATCTCTCTTGTCCTGTGTGTTTTGGGCATATTTATTAGTTGTTTTCATGATTGTGTTGTACCCCAATCCATTGACCCTCTCTATGTGACTCCTTTATGGTTGGTTTATGGTTATGTCAAAGTAAGCGATCTCTGATCATGTCCAAACCATTCCTAGATCTTTCACTGGATTGTTTACCATTAAATGTTCTACCTGTTCCCATCCCCATTACCACTACTTGTAATGTATGAACCTGTTGTAATGCTGTGTGTTTTGGTTGTGAATCTCTGATGCTATGTGAAGGTTGTTCCTTACTCATCTCTTTTTTTAAAAACTATTTTTGCCAAAACAATTCTTTGGTTTATGAACTCTCTTTCAAAACTCTTCTATTTTTTCAAACTCACTTATGGGACATCACATTATTCCTTGAGACCTAGGTTCCACCCCCTCAGTGTGAGCATTGCTTAGGGAATCTCTCGAGTTCCCTCTGAACTTTGACACACTGAGGCTGGTATTTCCACACTACATATGCTTAAGTTTGGAAATTATATCTGGGTGTTGGTATTGGCGAAGGATCCAAGAGGGCCCTAGGGAGCTTTGCCACACCCAAACCATGTAAGGCTGTGAAACTCGAAAGGTTTGAGGTTGGAAGAATGGGCCTGATTGAAGGCTCCCTATAAAAGTAACTTCTTATTTTCCTTTTAATAATGTAATTCGTTATTCTTGGCCTGTAAGTATCTGTAAATTAATATTTGAGGCTGGATGGTGATTATGGGAGGGGATTATGCATGCTTAGATAGGTACAGGTACAAATCATGACTATAAGATTTATTACCTATGTGTGCAATAGTATCATGTTTAGGACATGCATACCATGCATTAGAAATCATGTTTAGTTCTTTATTTCAGCATGTCTATGATATTCATGTCCTCTTATAAGTCCTGGTCACAGTTAATAACTATAACAAAGTAATGAGCTGCTATAACGTTACTGCTGCTGCATTTTTCATAAGCACTACATTTAGAAACCATGTTTTAGGTACCCATGTGTACATTAGATACCATGTTCTCTAGGATTTTGCGTTCAACATGTTTGATATTCTATTGAACACCTAGTCAGTATGTATGAAACCTAATAACTTCGTTAAAACTGTGTAAAAATGTCTAAAAATGTTTTTGCAAATTCAACATTGTCTTCAATGTATTCCATGTCTTTAAAATCAGGGTTAAGGACTTGCATTTCACTAGTTTTGATTCTCATAATACAAATAATCAGTATTACGAACGCCTAGGCAAACCTTAGGCCTAATGACATAAAAATCAATCGTTTTATGTCTTGATTGTATTAAAAGTGATCCATAGAACTAATCAGTCTCTTCTGAAAACCTTAGAACCTGGCTGTTTGTCACTACTTTTACTCCTGCAACTGATGGATTTTCAAAATGATTCTCCTTTTCTGAAGTTAATGCAAATCATTCTGTTTTTTTCTAAATCCTTGCTCTATTTTTTAAATTACTGGTTCTTGAAATTGTGCACTCACTCTCCTTTTACTAAAACTCCTTTAGACTACTGATTCTTGCTCTATGTTGAATTAGTGGATTTCAAATTTAGTCACTCCTTTTCGAAATCACCCTTTGTTATTGAAAAAGTCCTGCCTCACTTCCAATTATTGGCTTTTCTGGAATTATTCAATTGTTTTACTGCGAAAAGTATCTAAGCTGCTGTCCATTTTAAATTCCTGATCCTGCCTTCGATATACTGGATCTCCAGAATCCATCACTCTTTCCTAAAAACAACTCCGTTTTAAGTGAATTTCCTGTTTTATTACTGAGTTTTCAAAATCATTCCCTTTTGCTAAAACCCGCCAAGACCTACTGCTTTCCAACTTAAAACTCCTGCTTTAAATCCTGTCTTTGAGACCTTCGTTGTGTTTGAGACGTGCTATTTATGTGTTTACCTGTGGAGGGATCTGTGAGCCCTTTAACTGCCTTTATGTGTTCCT
The DNA here is from genome assembly GCA_005239525.1 of Nicotiana knightiana. Lineage (NCBI taxonomy): Eukaryota > Viridiplantae > Streptophyta > Magnoliopsida > Solanales > Solanaceae > Nicotiana > Nicotiana knightiana. Next base: position 10,085 of record ML387096.1, on the reverse strand, counting down.
ATATGTGTAGTCCTATTTGTTTTACATGTCGCTTAGAATTTTATCCTTTTAAAGCCTAAGGGTTCAGCCTAGTACCCATATTGTAGGATTAGTAGTCCTAAATACCCTCCATGACTTATAGGATGGGACGGGTAATAGCACACAATAACCTTTCGTGACCAGCACGTCCTTTTTAAATAACCTCTACGGGGTGGGAAGGGTAGAATACGAATATGATGACCAATGTGCTAATACCACGTGTAGCCCCTCATCGAGGATGTGACATATCGAGTATTGCATTGATGTGATCCGTATTACTTTAAAACCTAGGACAATTCTTTTCAAATGTTTTTACTCTAATGTTTCCCGAAACCTTTAATGAGTTTTATACTTGTTTGAAATCCCCTCTTATATGAAACTTACTTTTTATTTGTTTACCGTCAAAATTCAAAAAGCTTCATGGCTGGGACCCATAGTTGTGGATCTTGAGGGGTGCCTAACACCTTCCTCTTAGGATAACTTCAAGCCCTTACCCAATCTCTTGTAATGCAAACTAGTTCTTGAGTTCTCTACTCTAGGTTCCCTAACGCACCACAAAACTGTTAGGTGGCGACTCTTCCTTAAACCTCGTCCTTTAAGGAGTTGTCCAAAAATGTCATAGACCCGATCTCTCCGTACCTGACCCGTGCGAGGAAAAAGGGGGCGCAACAGCATGGCGACTCTGCTGGGGAGCTTCCCTAGGCTTACACCATTACAGGTTGTCTTGTGAATTTGGACCTTTCAATTTCTTCTTAAATGATTATACCCTTTCCTATTCCCCGTTATATGTGATTAACTTTTTAATCTCGCAATTATTTCTTCCTCCTAAACAAAGCTGACGTATCTTCGTGTTTTCTTTGTAACTGCTTTCAATTATAACTGCCGTATTTCCTTTCTTTAATGCTTTCCTCAATGTGAAAATACATGCCTACTTGTTTAAATGTTATTTATTGCATATCATGCTACGTATTCATTCATCTTCTACTCGTGCCAAAACAAAATCCTATAGCAACGCTTACAATGAGTGGTTGCGCTATTCCAATATTATTACCCCTAAATTCGAAAAGGCAGATTTGCGGTAAAATTAGTCAATCAGCGGTGCCGTTGACAGTTTCGTGCCTTCCCCCTTTGAGTTTTCCGCTCAAGGGTACCGGTCTAAAACCCCATAGAAACCTTACTCTATTGTATGTTGCATGCATCATGGTCAAACCTAGCTAGGATAACGTGTTGTCCGCACAACAACCTTTAAGATGGCCTTGTCCAAAGTCCATTGGGTTTCCCTGGAACCCAAACAAACACCTTCACGTTCTGTGCATTTATTTGGAGAACTAAATGCTCATGATAATTATTGATGTTAAATAGCCGAGTCTGGTGGGGGTAAGGGCCTAACCTGTTTGTTTTGTATAAATGAGGCACGAGGTCCCCATATTCGGCATGGACATCACCTCCACCCAAAGGCTAGCACACTTGGAGCGAGGCATAGTCGACTTTGAGGAGAAGTTCATTAGGAGGATCAAGACCTGTCAGAAGGCCGAGGGAGCGGAAGGAGGAATTCTAGCTAGGACCTACTTACTGCTGGGACTCCGCGAGATGGGGAAACTGATCAAGGCGAGCAGAGATGCCGAGTCTGAGGAATGTCCTTCTGGGACCAAGTAGATAGGATTGTCTTTACTTTGCCTTCTGATGTAATAAGGCCACAGGCCATTAGTACCATTTTATATTTTTCGCATTCTTAGAGTCGTGTTGGATTTGTCTATTTTATTATCACTAAAATGAGGCATTTAGCATCTTAAGTCCTCCAAATTAATTTGTCGCTAGACCTACCTTGGGCTCAAGAGGTTCCTCAATTTAGGATATGCTTTACATTTCTACACTACGTATTTAAATATCGCAATATTTTATGACTCCTCACTAACTTCATTACTTTTTGTTTTTGTTTTCGTGTTATTCCCCTCCCTCAAAGGTTATTTCGTGCATTCTAGCATCATCCGGCTACCGCACAAGATCGAAGGGCCCTCCTCCTACTCCTCCTCCTAGTCCTCCCAAAGGAAAAAAGCGGGTAAAACTAAGATGGCAGAGGCAAGCAGGTCAAAAAAGACAACAGGGATGAACAGGTTGAGATCGCTGATGGTCGGGGTATTCAGGTTCTGCAAGAGGATATGTCTCCACTGGAGAAGAAGCTGTTGAAGTTCCAAGAGGAACTTGACCGAGTCAAGAATTTTGCTCACCTATCACTTTCCCTCAATGTTCCGGATGTCCACTTCCCAAATGCTCCAAACCCCATTTTACTACAAAACATCCCTAAACAACCAAATCACCCCAAGGACCAAGTCCCCCCAGCACAATGCAATGCCTGTCACCATAACACTCCACCTCTCCAGGATCATACAAAAGACTATTTCCAGGCCTACAATAATCCCATTTATGTGGAAACCATGGCCCATTCCACACCGCATACCCATGAGTCTGACGAGAATGATAGGCTCATCAGGAATTTGGTTGAAAGGATATGCACTGTCCTGGTACATCAGCCAGGATCCAAAGAAATGGACTAATTGGGTAAGCATGGAAATAAACTTCATGGATCAATTCAGGTTCAACACGTAGAATGCTCCGGATGTCTTCTACATCCAGAATTTAAAGATGAAGCCAGCGGAGAGCTTTCGCGAGTATGCTACTCGTTGGAGGTCAGAAGCTGCCAAGGTTAGGCCAGCCTTAGAAGAGGAACAAATGAAGAAATTCTTTGTACGAGCTCATGATCCTCTATATTACGAGCGGGTGATGATGGTCGAAGGTCACAAGTTCTCTGACATCATCAAATTGGGAGAGCGAATCGAAGAGGGCATCAAAAGCGGTATGGTTACCAACTTTGAAGCTTTATAGGCTACTAATAATGCTCTGTAGTCAGGTGGTGTGTCCAAGAAAAGGGATGTGGGAGCCATAATTGTTTCCCAACAAGCCAAGTCCCCGCCCAAATACCAAGTATACCCAGCACCCCCATTCACATACCAACCAGCTCCAAGTTACCAAGCACTTTCACCTCAATACCAAGCACCCTCACCCGCATATGAAGCTCCACCACCCACATATCATCCTACCTCGCCCACATACTCCCAACCAGCCCTCGTTTACAATGCCTACAATTCCCAACCTTCTGACTACCAATCACCACCTACTCGCCAAAACTTCCCAAGACCTCGCCCTAACTTCGACAGTCGCCCTCCAAAACAGTATACTGCCATAGCCGAGCCCATTGATAAACTATATGAAAGACTCAAAACCGCTGGTTACGTCACACCCATTCATGTTGCCACCCTTGAGAACCCTTCTCATTGGATCAACCCAAAAAAATCCTGTGCTTACCACTCCGGCATGAAGGGACACATCATCGAGGAATTTCGTTCCTTGAAAGACAAGATACAAACCCTCATAGACAACAAGATCATTGTAGCCAAGGATCCTGCTCCTAATGTTCGCAATAATCCACTGCCAGACCATAAAGGCGGTGTCCATATGATTGAAATAGATGATGATTGGGATCCTGAGGGAACAATTGGGATGATTTCAGAGGGTAAAAGCAATTCTAAGGAAGCCATTGCTTCTAGCGAGCAATGGCTGAATCTAGCGAGCAGGCCGCCAACCGTCCTCTCACCGCTGAGACAGGTTTAGAAAATCATTGGAGAATGATCCAAGCCAAGGGGTACTCAATCCTCGACCAGCTGAACAAGACACCAGCTTAGATATCTATCCTCTCTCTATTACAGAATTCTGAGACGCACATGAGCGCCTTGCAGAGAGTGCTGAGTGAGGCATACGTACCAGACAATATCACCAGCGGGGACATGGAAAACATGGTGGGCCATGTTCTGGAAAGCCACAAGATTACTTTCCACGAAGATGAGCTGCCGCTCGAGGGGTTAGGGCATAATAGAGCACTACACATCACTGTGCAATGTGAGGACCACTTCATTACATGGATCTTAATTGATGGAGGTTCCAGCCTCAACATTTGTCCGCTGATCACACTCAAGAAATTGGGCAAAAGTATACATGTTATAAAAGAAGGAGAGATCAATGTAAATGCCTTCGATGGTTCGCAGAGGTCCACTATGGGAGAAATCACCTTGTGCTTACAGATGGGACCAACCTGGTTCGATGTAAACTTCCAAGTGATAGACGTTCCCGCATCCTACAACTTGCAGTTAGGGCGACCTTGGATACACGCCGCTGGAGCCGTGGCATCAACCCTACATCAAGCATTGAATTTTGAATGGAATCATCAATAGGTAATCATTCATGGCGACGGTAGCAACCATATCTACGGTCGCCAGACTTTTTCGGTCATTGATGGGAGAAGAAAGCTAGGTGGAGAAATATACCACAACATTGAACGAGTTAATGCCATTGATAAGGACAAATGGTGGGACAGTAAGATCAAGAGCATCTTTAACTGGAAAGGATACGAGCCAGGCAAAGAGCTCGGTAAAAATCTCCAAGGAATAACGAAGCCAATAACACTCAAGAAGCACGGTACCACTTTCGAGATGGGGTATGAGTACACTTGGAAGGAATTCAAGGACTGCTCGCCACCATGGAATAATCATTACTACCCATTGGAGCAGCCGATGCCTCACCTGGAGAAAACTTTCCAGCAAGCTGATATCATCTATGGGACAGACGAAGAGGAAGCATTGGCAGCAATGGGGGATTTATTCTGGACGACGAGGATATGGACTGTTGTGTCATTATTGAAGATGAGGGGGAGGAAGTCCCTTCCATACAGGTCGTGAGCAGAGGATCATATCTCAAGGATTGGTCTGTCAGGACGACAAAAGCTCGTCGAGCCTCGGGGTAGCAAGGCTAACAAAACAAGCATTTATTTAAAGCTTATTTATTTAAAACATTTTCTTCCTTTTCACATTTTTAATTTCTGCAAGAAAGAGCTCCTATGTTCAAACGATTATTCAATTTATCAAAGCATTTCTAGTTTCTTTATAAATCTCATATTTCCTTGCTACTTTTTTTCGCCCTATTACTTTATTTACACAACATTACTATTACTTATCTTGGTGAACCGACGACTATGACATGCATTGAGGCAACACAACAAACATATTCCGATTCAGACGAGGATGGTATACCTGAGGATATTGTTAAAGAGGTCGAGAACTTTGACAATAGACCTAAGTCTAACTTGGACGAGACTAAGGATGTCAACCTGGGAAACACAGAGAACGTCGAAGAAACACGCATCAGCGTTCATCTGTCGCCATTAGAAAAAGAGGAATATATAGAGTTTTTAAGAGAATATAAGGACATCTTCGCCTGGTCGTATGATGACATGACTGGCCTCAGTACATCTATTGTGGCCCACAAGTTGCCAACCGATCCGACATGCCCACCGGTGAAGAAAAAGCTCAAGAAGTTCAAACCAGACATGAGCTTGAAAATCAAAGAATAGGTCACCAAGCAGATCAACGCCAAGGTTCTCCGGGTGGTTGAATACCCGACATGGTTAGCCAACACCGTGCTTGTGCCAAAGAAAGATAGGAAGGTTAGAGCATGTGTCGACTACCGGGATCTCAACCGGACTAGTCCGAAGGACGACTTCCCCTTGCCAAATATACACATCCTAATTGACAACTGCATCAACCACGAGCTGCAGTCCTTTGTAGATTGTTTCGCTGGCTACCATCAGATTTTGATGGACGAGGAAGATGCTGAGAAAACGACATTCATTACGCCGTGGGGAGTGTATTGTTACAAGATGATGCCATTCGGTATGAAGAATACAAGGGCTACCTACATGAGAGCTATGACTACTATATTTCATGATATGATTCACAAGGAGATCGAGGTATATGTGGACGACGTTATCATCAAATCAAGGAGAGTTGCTGACCATATGGAAGATCTAAGGAAGTTCTTCAACAGGTTAAGGAAGTACAATTTGAAACTTAACCCTGCAAAGTGTGCATTCGGGGTTCCTGCTGGCAAGTTACTAGGGTTCATTGTAAATCGCCGAGGAATATAACTAGATCAATCAAAGGTCAAAGCCATCCAAGAATTGCTGCCACCAAAGAACAAGAAGGATTTTATGAGTTTCCTGGGGAGGCTCAATTACATCAGACGGTTCATAGCCCAGTCTATCGTCATTTGTGAACCAATTTTCAAGATGCTGAGAAAGGATGCTGCAACCAAGTGGACCTAGGATTGTCAAAAAGATGTCGATAGAATCAAATAGTACCTTTCAACACTACCAGTCCTGGTGTCACCCGAGCCAGGTAGACTTCTGTTGCTCTACCTTGCTGTGATAGATGGAGCTTTTGGTTGCGTTCTTGGGCAACATGACGAAACAGGAAGGAAAGAGCAGGCCATTTACTATCTTAGCAAGAAATTCACTCCATATGAAGCTCGATACTCTTTATTGGAACACACTTGCTGTGCTCTGACTTGGGTCGCACAAAAGTGTAGGCACTATTTCTGTGCATATACAGCGTACCTCATATCAAGGATGGATCCATTGAGATACATCTTTCAGAAGCCCATACCCACTGGCAAACTGGCCAAATGGCAAATCTTGTTAAGTGAGTTTGACATTATTTATGTGACTCAGAAGGCAGTCAAGGGACAAGNGGAATAATTAAGTAAAAGAAAGTTGAACAATCTAAAAGAAAGACTGTACATAAATGCCACTTGGAATATACAACCCAAAATAATACGGAAGTCTACAACATCACCCCAAAACCCGAAAACTCACAGAAACCAAATGCTAGCAGAATATAATACACTGCTCTAACTCCAGAATGTCTATACAACTGTAAGGAAGGATAAACTTTTCACAAAAAATCTGGAATAAGATAAAGACTTCTGGTTTGTGGAGGCGGCAGATGTACCTCGAAGTCTCTGTTGTAGCTCTCAACCTCGGGGATAGTGCGCCTGAGTGGAGGTACCTGGATCTGCACATGGAAAACATGTGCAGGAAAGGGCATGAGTACACCACAGTGATACTCAGTAAGTGCCAAGCCTAACCTCGGTCAGGTAGTGACGAGGAAGGTCATGGCCCTACTGAGGTCAAACAATATAATAGGGATTTGAAAACAGACAGTAATAATGATACATCAGTAAAGTAAGTCAGGTCAAACAAGGCAATAAGAAAACACAAGAATAGAGTAAACACGGAGTACGAATGGCTCAATAACAAAGGTAACAATGAGGATTTCCCAGCATACCATCTTGTAGTCCTTTTCTCAACTGTCTAGTGGATCTCCCGGGATACCTTCTCGTAGCCCATCACATGTATAACCGAAAGATCATCATCTGTGCAGGGGGGATCTCCCGGGATACCGTCCCGTAGTCCCAAATTAAATATGCAGGGGGGTCTCCCGGGATAACATCCCGTAGTCCCAAAGTAAATCTGCAGGGTGATCTCCCGGGATAACATCCCGTAGTCCCAAAGTAAATATGCAGGGGGATCTCCCGGGATAACGTCCTGTTGTCCCAAAGTAAATATGCAGGGGGATCTCCCAGGATAACGTCCCGTAGTCCCAAAGTAAATATGCAGGGTGATCTCCCGGTATAACGTTTCTTAGTCCCAAAGTAAATACATAGAAACAACAAGAAGACGTTCAGAATTAGAGTGCATAATACAAGGCAAGAAGTAATTCTAGTCTAACATGATTCACGTAGTGCAGTTAAGGAAATTTAAGAAAATAGGCAATTCAGAGCAACTAGGCATGATTTTCTAAGCCAACGTAGACTATAGTTGCAATTAGAATAAAACAGGTACGCGCTCGTCACCTCGCGTACAAGGAATTCAATTACCAAATATCACATCCTAAGGGGTAAGGTCCCCCACACAAGGTTAGACAAGCCACTTACCTCGAACTGGCTCAATATCAACTTGAAACGAGTATCCGACTCCAAATGGCCCAAATCTATACAATTCAATTTCATATCGAAATTAACATCTCAAGCAACTAATTCTACTATTTAATTCAAAGCTAAGGCGTGAAATTAGGTAAAATGACCAAAACGCCCCTCAGGCCAGCATCTCGGAATCGGATAAATTTTTCATTTTCAGAACCCTCGTACTCTCACGAGTCCAGCCATATAAAAATCTCTCAATCGGAGGTCAATCACCCACTAAAAATTCAATAATTTTGTCTATGAAGTCTTACCCATTTCCAAGCAAAATCCAAAATTAGAAGATGAATTCATGATTAGATTAGCGGGTTATAAGTAAAAAGGAGTTTAGAATCATTACCCAATCGTTGCCTCTGAAAAACCCTCGAAATCTCTCTCAAATCCAATCTCTCAAGCTTGAGTTTTGGTAAAAATGGCTAACCTTCGGATTTTGAGATGTTTATTTTGCCCAGTCATTTATTGAATCGCGAACGCGGAGGAAGTCATGCATTCGCGAAGAAGAAAAATGGAGGCTGCCAAGATTGCTCTTCGCGGTCGCGAGGAGCAGTACACGAACGCAAAGGCCTGAGCTGACAAGGCTACATGAATGCGACACGGGAAATGCGAACGCGATGAATAAAATAGGCTCAGCCCTCAGGGCCAAATAGAGCTACGCAAACGCGGTGGATTAGCCGCGAACGCAATTGAGGAAGAGGTGAAGCTACGCGAACGCGCAGGGACCGGTTGCGAATGCGAAGAGGAAAACTGGTCCTCCTCCAAAATTACTCTACGTGAACGTGTGGAGGAGGACGCGAACGCGAAGAAGAAAGTTCCAGGTGGTCAAATAAGCCTTCGCGGACGCGAAGGGAAGATTGCGAACGCGATGTAGGGGCACCAGGAACAGCAACAACAGTTCAAAAATAGGAGGAATTGGCCCGTTGAGCATCCGAAACACCCCCGAGGCCCCCGGAACCTCAACCAAACCTACGGACCCATAACATCATTCAAACTTGTACCAATCCTTAAACCACCTAAAACAACATCGAAATCTCAAATTAAACAAAGATTTGAGCCTAAGAACTTCAAATTTCATCAAAACACGCTTTCGATCAAAAACCTAACCAAAACACGTCTGAATGACCTGAAATTTTGCACACATATCCCAAATTACATAATGGAACTACTGCAACTTCCGGAATTCCACTCTGACACTCGGATCAAAATCTCACAATCGGACCGAAACTTTAAAAATTCAAATTTCGGCATTTTCAAGCCTAAATGAGCTACGGACTTCAAAAATACATTCCGAACACGCTCCCAACCCCGGAATCACCTAACAGAGCTAACAGAACCATCAGATTTCTATTCAGAGGCCGTCTTCCCACTGCTCCGACTACGGGCAACTTTCCAACACTTAAGCTCTTATTTAGGGACTAAATGTCCCAAAACTCTCCGAAACTCAAAATTGAATGTCCCGGTAATTTAATTTAGCAGAAATAGACTTGTGGAAAACAGTCAACAGGGGATCGGGGCATTAATTCTTAAGACGATCGATCGAGTCGTCACATCCTCCTACACTTAAAAATTCGTTCTTCCTCGAACGATCATAAAGACATACCTGAAGTAGTGAAAAAATAAGGGTAACTGATGCGCATATCCTGCTCGGTCTCCCAGGCCACCTCCTCGGCAGGCTGACCCCGCCACTGAACCTTTACTGAAGTAATGTTCTTCGACCAGATCTTTATGACATGCCTGTCCAATATAGCTACAGGCTCCTCAATATATGATAGATCCTTGTCCAAATGAATTGAGCTGAAATCCAAGACATGAGACGGGTCACTGTGATATCTCCGGAGCATCGAAACATGAAATACCGGATGAACTCCTGCCAAGATGAGAGGTAAGGCATGCTCATAAGCAACCTCCCCAACACACCTCAATATCTCAAAAGGGCCAATAAACCTCGGACTCAACTTCCCTTTCTTCCCAAATCTCATAACGCCCTTCATAGGCGAAACCCGAAGCAGAACTCGCTCCCCGACCATATATGAAACATCACGAACCTACCGATCCGCGTAACTCTTCTGTCTGAACTGGGTTGTACGGAGTCTATCCTGAATCACCTTGAACTTCTCCAATGCATCATGAACCAACTTTGTGCC
>ML387095.1:72826-137805 GCA_005239525.1 Nicotiana knightiana | reverse complement strand
CTCAACTGGGTTGTAGTAGCACGGGCAGGTGCTCGAGGTGTTAAACAATGATTTCAGATAACTCCAGAGTAGTTCTTAGCACGTTCAAGGACGAACGTCTATTTTAGTGGGGGAGAGTGTAACGATTCGACCGGTCGTTTTGAGCTCTAGCGCGTCGTTCAGCAGTTTAAGGTCATGAGCAGCTCCGTTTCAAGTATTATGACTTGTAGGTGTGGCCGGAATTGAATTTCGGGAAGTTTAGAGTTGGTTTGGAAAGAAAATTCTCATTTCCGAAGCCTTAAGTTGGAAGAATCAACTAAGATTGGAATTTTGAGTAAACGACCTCCGAATCAGGATTTGAAGGTTCCAACAGGTTCGTATGATGAATTCGGACTTGGGCGTATGTCCGGATCGGGTTTTGGATAACCCGGGAGCGTTTCGACGCATATTGTGGAAGTCAGCATTTTTGAAGAAATTTTCTTAGTTTGGCCTAAAGCGCATAGTGATGTTGATGTCCGTTTGGGGTTTCGAGTCTGGGAACAACTTCGTATGGTGATTTGGGAGTTGGGACCGCGATCGGAAGTGAATTTGGATGTCCAGAGGTCATTTTGAAGTCATTTGGATAAAGATAGGAATTTGAAGGTTCTTGGAGAAATCCGACCGGAAGTGTAAATTTTGATATCGAGGTCGGAATGCGATTCCGGAAGTTGGAGCAGGTCCGTAATGTCAAATATGACTTGTGTGCATTTGGTCAATCAGATGTGATTTGATAGGTTTCGGCATCGGATGTAGAAGTTGGAAATTTCTAAGTTCATAAAGTTGGCATTTGAGTGCGATTCGTGGTTTCGATGTTGTTTGATGTGATTTGAGGCCTTGATCAAGTCCGCATTATGTTTTGGAACAGGTTGGTCTAAATGGACGGGGTCCCGGGGGCCTCGGGTGGATTCTGGGTGGTTAGGAGATCAATATTTGAAGTTGAAGAAAGCTGAAGGTTGCTGTCATCTGGTGTGACCGCACCTGCGAGGATTTGGCCGCAGGTATGGCTAAGGGCACCGAAAGTGCGATATTGGGCTGGAGCCAGGAGGCCGCAGGTGCGGGAGATATGGGCGCACCTGCAGAAGCGCATGTGCGATAAGGGGACCGCAGGTGCGGAAATCGGCCTGGCAAGAATGTTTTAAAACAAGGATTCTTGGTTCATTTTCTTCATTTCTTCTTGGGCTTAGGCGATTTTGGAAGGCTTCAAAGAGAGGATTCCTTCATGCATTGTCAACGTATGTAAATTCCTCTCATTTCTAAGTTAAATACAAGATTATATACATGGAAATTAATTAGAAATTTGGAGAAAACTTAAAGAAACCTAGAGAATGTGAATTTGGAATTTATCCACGAATTGAGCATGAATATTTGAGTAAATTGTATATTTGAGTTAGTAAGGCTATGGGTAGAATATATCTTCGTGAATTTCGGATTTCCGGGCCCGTGGTTCTGAGGGCAATTTGGTCATTTCTCTGAGCGGAGTTGGGGCATTATATAATTTGGAATTGTTGCAAGTATTAGAATATATTTGTCGTTGTTTGCATAGTTTTGGGGCGATGTGCGTCTGTTAGAGTCGTCAGAATGGCTTGGAAGCCGGTATTGGAATTTCGGAGTGAGGTAAGTCTCCTTTCTAACTTTGTGAGGGAGAATCGTCCCCCTTGGTGAATTAATTAAGTATATGCTATTATCTTCGGGGGATACGTACGCACGAGGTGACGGGAGTCCGTGCGTAGCTACTAATATGCCATGTCCGGGTAGCCTAGGACCCACTAGCATGCCTTACCTGTTTTATCTGTGATCTTGTCTGTGATATTAGACTGCTAATATAATCGAAATTGTAATTTAATGACCAAGGAACATTAGAGTTTATTTTCTAAATCATCTAAAAAGAGAGTTTATTTCCTTCGCGGGCAATTGTACTTCCGAATAAGGTTGTGTTATTAAACGTTATATAAACTTAGCAATTGAATTTCGAAAAAGGATTTAAATACTATTTGTAGTTTCTAAAGGAGAAATCGGTCATTTACTTGAGTATTTGTGTTCCCGACGTATTCCGGGTGGATTGTTGATTGTGCATGTCTGCATGTGACTGCTTCGCAATTTACATTCCGTGAGCGGAGATTTATTTCCCCCTACTCTCATGGGAGCGGGCCATACGCCACGGCGGATTTAAAATGCACTTTTGGTACGGGCCGTTCGATCCTCGACAGTGCATAGACGTGATTATTATATTGAGAGGTGTACTTATGGGACGGGCCATTCGATCCTCGGCAATGCACAGAGAGGATTGTTATATTGAGAGATGCACTTTTGGTACGGGCCGTTCGATCCTCGGTAGTGCGTAGATGCGTAAATTCAAACCTTGGTTAATTCCTTCAACTTCGAGCTTCTCAAATGGGAGTCACCCTAAAAAAACCTTTTCGAACCTCTCAAAAACTTGAATCGATGATGCTCACAAGTCAAAATACTGAGTGAATCTACTCGTGACCTCAAACTGCCGAATCGAATGCAATTGCTCAAAACGACCAGTCGGGTCATTACAAATACCCACCCTTATCCCTCCGCCCAGACAATAACACATTAGCCACCCATATCACTTTGTACATTCAACAACAGTGAGATGCCACCCTTATGCCCCGCATAATAACAACGGTGAAATGCCACCCTTATACTCCGCATAACAACAGCGATGAAATGCGACCCATATACCCCACATAATAACCAAACCACAAAACAATTCACATTTGCTATCATCACAACAACACAACATATCAATTCATATCACAAGTGCCCGTAGGCCACAACCTTCCAAAGATTCAATGGTATTAATATTTTCACAACAAATAGCACACGGCTCAACACAACGTATATAGAATCTCAATAACAACAAAATGGAAGGAAAAGTTACTCAACAAGGAATAACACCCCCTTTAAACACAACTTCAAATAGAATAGATTAATGGCTCTCGATAACTTCATTTCCAATTAATTGTTTAAGGATAAAATCGATAGTGAAAGTATTTCCATGATATGACAAACTTCGGACTCTAGCGTATGAACTAGGCTAACAATGAGAGAGATGTCACGAACTAGTACTATGTCTAATGCACGAGAATAACCAGGCAAGAAAAGGGATTTCATGTACAACAATTTCAACTACGAATAGCTCTGCAATAAAAGAAATCACATAATGATAAAAGTGATAACAACTTCATATAAAGCATATAAGAGCAAACTCGACGAGTAAAGAATGTGACATGTAACGACAACTTCAAATAAAGTATACGATAGTAGATATAACAAATAAAAGATATAACATGTGCTAAAAATTCCAAATAAGTACATAAAAGATGCCTACGAGTCTAGACGGTCAATTTCCACATATAAGCCCGAGTACGTACTCGTCACCTCGTGTACACGACTTTCACATGACACAAATAGCACAAATGACTCAAATACTAAGGGGTTGTTCCCCCACACAAAGTTAGGCAAAATACTTACCTCAAAGAAGCTAGATCGATACTCTAAAATGACCTTCTCAAGTGAAACAACCTCCAGACGGCTCAAATCTAGCCAAAATAACTTAATATCATAAATAAAAACCATACGATACAATTCCGGATAATAAAGCTTCAATCTTTAATGAAAACTAAAACGTCAACCACAGACCCGCACCTTGGAATCTGATAAATTTCATAAATTCGAACACCCATTCCGATATGAGTCCAACCAAACCAAATTTATCCAATTGCGACATCAATTCATCCTTCAAACCATCATTTTATATTTTTGAAAGTTTTCACAAAATTCTCAGTTTTCTCCAACTCAAATCACTAATTTAATTATAAAAACATAGATGGAATCTTGAAATAAAAATAAATCCGAGTAAAGAACACTTATTCCCAATCCAACACATGAAAACCCCCTCAAAAGTCGGTCAAATCCGAGGTCTACAACTCAAAATAGAGTTCTTATAATCTGCCCAACTAATTCCTCTTACGCGATCATGGAACAATCCTCGCGATCTCGAAGAACTAACGGTTTTCCAGCAAAAATAAAGCTTTGCGTTCGCGGCACACACCTCGTGAACGCGATGAACAATGACAACAGTGTAACGACCCGGTCAGTCGTTTCGAGAGTTATAGACTCATTTCCCTTATTTCTGCTTCTTTATGTGTTTTTCAGTTGTGTTGAGTAGTATCGAGTTGGTAGGTGTGGGTTCGGAGTAGTTTTGGAGTGAAATGAACACTTAGTCTCTTCTCTAGAAAGTTAAGTTAGAAAAGTCAACCAAAAATTGACTATTGAGTAAACGAATTTGGATTTGGATTTTTATGATTCGGTTATCTTCTTTGGGTGATTTTAGACTTAGGAGTGTGTCCGGAATGTAATTTGGAGGTCTGTGGTAGAATTAGGCTTGAATTGGAGAAAATAGGAAATTTGGCAATTTTAGTCGGCAGTGGAAAATTAGGTATCGAGATCGGAATGGAATTCCGAAAGTTGGAATAGGTTTGTGGTGTCATTTGGGACGTGTGTGCAACATTTGAGGTCATTCGGGCGTGGTTTGGTTTGTTTCGATGTCGTTGGCGAATTTTGGAAGTTTAAAAGTTCTTAGGCTTGAATACGAGGTTGATTTGGTGTTTTGGTGTTGTTTTGGGTGTTCCGTAGGTTCAACAAGGTTTTGGTAATGATATATGACTTTTTTGAATTATTGGTCGAGGTCCCGAGGGGCTCGGGATGGTTTTGGAAGGTTAACGAATTGAATTTGTGAAGTTTGAATCTGCTGGTTTAATTCTACTGGTGTGGCCGCATCTGCGGATGGGGATCCGCAGGTGCGATGCTCGCAGATGTAGATGACCTCTCGCAGATGCGAAAAATGGCCCGCTGGTCAGTTGGTGCAAGTGCAGAAGATGTGTCGCACCTGCGAGCCCGCAGGTGCGAAGAAACAGCCACAGGTACGAAGCATGGCATTTAAGTGGCTTTCACAGATGCGCACCTGCGATTCCGCAGGTGCGAGAGTTGGTCCGTAGGTGTGGGATCCCTGAGGCAGAACCTATAAATATAACACTTTGCAAATTTTTGCCCTTTTTCCTCCATTGTTGAACAGTTTTGAGCTTTGAGGAAGTGCTTTCAAGGGAGAATTGAGAGATATAAGTGAAGTAAGTCGTTTGGGTTTATTTATGTGTGTTTATGATGTTTCTCCACTGATTAGCCATGAAATTAGTAGGGGTTTAGGGTGAAATTTGAGGGAGTTAGGGCTTGAGTTTTGGAGAGTTTTAAGTGAGTATTTGAGGGACCAAATGGAGTTCGATTTTGATAAACTTTATATGATTAGACGCGGGAGAGGACGAGGTTTCTAATTCTGCCATTTTTTGACTGATTTTGAGACGTGGGCCCGGGGGCTGGGTTTTGGC
This sequence comes from Nicotiana knightiana, assembly GCA_005239525.1. Lineage (NCBI taxonomy): Eukaryota > Viridiplantae > Streptophyta > Magnoliopsida > Solanales > Solanaceae > Nicotiana > Nicotiana knightiana. The sequence continues at coordinate 132,379 of ML387095.1, read as the reverse complement.
CGATTTCGTATTTTTGCCATATTTATGTAGTTTTTATTGTGGAATTCGATTCTTTAGAATATGTTGATAGTAGTGTTCTGATTTTGGTTAGATTCGGAGCTTTTGGAGATCGAGTCCAGAGATGAGGGTATCCCGAAATAGGATTTTTACGCTGTTAAGGTAAGTAACAGTTTAAACTCTGGCTTTGAGGGTATAAACCCGGAGAATTTGATATCATATGATGGCTTGGAGGTGATACCCACGCTAGATGACGGGCGTGTGGGTATGCACCGCGAGGGATTGAGAATTAGTCCATCCCGTGTGCTTGAGGCCTAATAGCCATTACATGTGTTTATGCAGTTACTTATTGTTGAACTTGTTTGTCTTCATGTTAGAGATCATGCTTAGGATTCATTCATGCTCACATTATTTTTACTCAGTCATAGAAATTATTGTACATGTTTATCTCAGTCTCTATTATTTGCTAATATGCCGTGATACTTGATCTGGGATGTGTCCCCTTATTTTTTAATGATGAGGCTAGTGAGGTACATGATTGAGTGAGGCCGAGGGACCGGTGTGAGAATATTGATACCATAGCGCGTGAGTTGTTCGCGTAGCACGTGAGTTGACCGTGCGGGTCCATGTATTGATACCATAGTGTGTGAGTTGTCCGCGTAGCATGTGAGTTGACCGTGCAGATCCAGGTATTGATATTATGGCATGTGATTTGTCCGCACTTAGCGCTTGGGCTTTGGGAGCTCCTCCGGAGTCCGTACACACCCCCAGTGAGCACAGAGTGCTGAGTGTTGAGTGCGAGTGCTGAGTGATGCAGTGATATTGCTGTGAGGTTGCATTTACTTTTGATGTTGCTGCATTTATCTGTTAAACTTCTTTGTGGCATTTACTGGGTTATGGAATTTACCTGTTTATTCATGTTCATTGTAAATTGTGAAAATAAATAATTGGTCTATTTTTCTTATCTCGTCACTACTACTCAGTTCCTTAGTTATTTCTGTTACTATTGAGTCGGTTGTACTCATACTACACCCTGCACTTTATGTGCAGATCCAGGTGAGTTAGAGGGTGGCGATCGTTGAGTTCATGCCGACTATCATTGGAGATTGCAAGGTAGCTACCAGCATCTGCAGGACCTTGTTACTCCTTTTATCATTTCTTATTTTGGATAGTTAGACAGTTTATATATCTTAGTTCATAGTTTAAGACGCTCGTGAATTAGTGACACCCCGATGTTTGGGGCTCATTTTCGTATTTTCTATATTATATGTAGAGTTTAGTTTATGAAAATTTAAATGTTGGAAGTGTTTTATTAATTTCATGTAATTGATTTAGTAGAAATATTTTGGGAAATAGGCTTGCCTTGTAACATGAATAAGAGCCATCACGACCATGGTTAGATTTGGGTCATGACAAGTTAGTGTCAAAGTCTAGGTTACATAGATCTCACGAGTCATGAGCGGGTTTAGTAGAGTCTTGTCGATCGGTATGGAGACGTCTGTACTTATCTTTGAGAGGCTGCAAAACCTTGAGGAAAATTTCTCGTTCTTGGATTCTTATAGTGCGCTCTGTGTATTCTATTAACTAAACATCTGTTATTTCATTCTCTCACAGATGGTGAGAACTCGTGCTACCGGACAGGAGGGACAACCACTAGTTGGAGCCGCGATAGGCTGAGGCTGCGGTAGAGACTGTGGTAGGGGCGGAGTCATCGCCAGCGCAGCAACTGGGGCAGCACCTACAGATCCCCCAGTAGTTCCTACGCAGGATAAGGTCCGAGAGGTAGAGGTTCCGGCGGGACCAACTTAGGCACCACCTATGCCTATTGTTATTCCAGACCTTCAGGAGGCCCTGGCCCAGATTCTATCAATATGTATGGGCCTTACTCAGGCGGCTTCAGCTACTACGACCGCAGCTACTTCTCAGGTCGGAGGAAGCACCCAGACTCCCACTGCCCGCACATCAGAGCAGGTTATTCAGGGACTTCAGACACCGGGGGCACCTCTAGCCCAGCCGGTTGTAGCTGCTCAAGGCAATGTAGCTCCTGTTATGCCAGAGGATGAGAAACACATATTGGAGAGGTTTGGGAGACTCCAACCTCCATCATTTAGTGGTTCTGAGGGTGAGGATGCACAGGGTTTCTTGGACAAATGTCAGAGAATGCTTCAGACCGCGGGTATTCTGGAGACCAGTAGGGTCTTATTCACTACTTTCCAGTTACCTGGGGTAGCACTTAATTGGTGGAAGGATTACGATAGGCGTAGGCCGGTTGGTGCAGCGCCCCTTTCTTGGTAGCAGTTATTCACTATCTTTTTGGAGAAGTTTGTACCTGAGTCTCGTAGAGAGGAATGACACAGGAAGTTTGAGAAGGTTCGCCAGGGTGAGATGTATGTTACACAGTACGAGATGTGGTTCTCCGAGTTAGCTCGTCATGCGGTCTGATTGGTTCCCACAGACCGAGAGAGGATTGGGAGGTTTGTAGATGGCCTCGATTTTCAGCTTTGATTGCTTATGACCTGAGAGAGAGTATCTGGTGTTACCTTTGATGAGATCGAACATTGCTCGACAAATTGAGATGGTTCGAGGTCAGGAGAGGGTTGAGAGGGAGGCTAAGAGGCCTCGTAGTCAGGGTGGTTTCAATGGTGCTCCTCAGGGAGGTCAGTTTCAGCAGGGTTAGTCATCATTCAGTGCGCTGCCAGCACAAGGTTCTCATCATGTCCAGATGGCTCAAGTATCATAGGGTAGTTCTTTTGGGCATCAAGAGCGGTAGTTTCGTCAGAGGATGTGATGTTTTGAGTGTGGGGATTTTGGTCACATTACGAGATATTGCCCTAGGCTGTCGGGTGGGACTCCACAGCGGAGTACTCCTCCGATGGCACCAGCACCAGTTCCTCCACCCCCCGCCCAACCAGCTAGGGATGGAGTTCAGTCAGCTAGGGATGGAGCTCATCCAGTTAGGGGTGGAGTTCGGCCATTTATGGGCGGAGCCCAATCAGCTACGGGTTGCCCGACAGGGGGAGGCAGATCAGGAGTTGTTCAGGACCGTTTCTATGCCCTCCCAGCCAGACCAGATGCTATTTCTTCAGATGATATAATTCCATGTATGTTTCTGGGCTCGTTCGAGGACGAACGTTTGTTTAAGAGGGGGAGGATGTAACAACACGATCAGTCATTTCGAGAGTTATAGCCCCGTTTCCCCCATTTATTCTTCTTTATGTGTTTTTCAGCTGTGTTGAGTTGTATCGAGTTGGTAGGTGTGGGTTCAGAGTAGTTTTGGAGTGAAATGAACACTTAGTCTCTTATTTAGAAAGCTAAGTTAGAAAAGTCAACCGGAAATTGACTTATGAGTAAACGAATTCGGATTTGGAATTTTATAATTCGATTAGCTTCGTTGGGTGATTTTAGACTTAGGAGTGTGTCTAAAATGTAATTTGGAGGTCCGTGGTAGAATTAGGCTTGAATTGGCGAAAGTAGGAAACTTGGCGATTTTGGTCGGCAGTGGAAAATTAGGTATCGGGATCGGAATGGAATTCCGAAAGTTGGAATAGGTTTGTAGTGTCATTTGGGACGTGTGTGCAAAATTTGAGGTCATTCGGGCATGGTTTGGTAGGTTTCGACATCGTTGGGGAATTTTGGAAGTTTAGAAGTTCTTAGGCTTGAATCCGAGGTTGATTTGGTGTTTTGGTGTTTTTTTGGGTGTTCCGGAGGTTCGACAAGGTTCGGGTAATGATATATGACTTGTTTGAATTATTGTTCGAGGTCCTGAGGGGCTCGGGATGGTTTCGGGTGGTTAATGGATCGAATTTGTAAAGTTTGAATCTACTGGTGTGGCCGCACCTGAGGATGGGGAGTCGCATGTGCGATGGTCGTAGATGCGGATGGCCTCTCACGGATGCGGAAAATGGCCAGTTGGCGCAGGTGCGGAAGATGTGTCGCACCTGCGAGCCCGCAGGGCGAAGAAACAGCCGCAGGTGCGAAGCCTGGCATTTAAGTGGCTTACGCAGATGCGCACCTGGGACCGCAGATGCGAGTCTGCAAGGGCGAGAGTTGGTCCGTAGGAACGGGATCGCTGGGGCAGAACGTATAAATAGAACACTTCGTGAATATTTTCCCTTTTTCCTCAATTGTTGAACAGTTTGGAGCTTTGAGGCAGTGTTTTCAAGGGAGAATTGAGAGATATCAGTGAGGTAAGTCGTTTGGGTTTATTTACGTGTGTTTATGATGTTTCTCCACTAATTAGCCATGAAATTAGTAGGGGTTTATGGTGAAATTGAGGGAGTTAAGGCTTGAGTTTTAGAGAGTTTTTAGTAAGGATTTGAGGGACCAAACGGAGTCCGATTTTGATGAATTTTATATGGTTAGACTCGGGAGAGACGAGGTTCGTGATTCTGCCATTCTTTTTGACTGATTTCGAAATGTGGGCCCGGGGGCCGAGTTTTGGCCGATTTCGGATTTTTGGCATGTTATGTAGTTTTTATTGTGGAATTCGATTCTTTAGACTATGTAGATAGTAGTGTTCTGAATTTGGTTAGATTCGAAGATTTTGGAGATTGAGTCCAGAGACGAGGGCATCCCGGAATAGGATTTTTACGTTGTTAAAGTAAGTAACAGTTTTAACTCTGTCTTTGAGGGTATAAACCCGGAGAATTTGATATCATGTGATGGTTTGGAGGTGATACCCACCCTAAGTGACATCTGTGTGGGTGTGCACCGCGAGGGATTGAGACTTGGTCCATCCTATAAGGCTTGAGGCCTAATAGCCATTACCTGTGTTTATGCAGTTACTTATTGTTGAACTTATTTGTCTTTATGTTAGAGATCATGCTTATGCTTTATTCATGCTAACATTATTTGTAGTGAGTCATAGAAATTATTGTACATGTTTACCTCAGTCTCTATTATTTGCTAATATGCCGTGATACTTGATGTGGGTTGTGTCCCCTTATTTGTTGATGATGGTGAGGCTAGTGAGGTACATGATTGAGTGAGGCCTAGGGCCTGGTTGTGAGGATATTGATACCATAGCGCGTGAGTTGTCCACGTAGCACGTGATTTGACCGTACGCGTCCAGGTATTGATACCATAGCGTGTGAGTTGTTTGCGTAGCACGTGAGTTGACCGTGCGGATGCAGGTATTGATATTATGGCACGTAAGTTGTTCGTGCTTAGAGCTTGGGCTTTGTGATCCCCTCCAAAGTCTGTACACATCCCCACTGAGCGCAGAGTGCTGAGTATTGAGTGCTGAGTGCGAGTGCTGAGTGATGGAGTGACGTTGCTGTGAGGTTGCATTTACCTTTGTTGTTGCTACATTTATCTGTTAAAATTCTTTGTGGCATTTACTAAGTTATGGAATTTACCTGTTTATTCATGTTTATTGTAAATTGTGAAAATGAATAATTGGACTGTTTTTCTTAGCTCATCACTACTACTCAGTTCCTTAGTTATTTCTGTTACTATTGAGTTGGTTGTGCTCATACTACACCCTACACTTTATGTGCAGATCTAGGTGAATTAGAGGGCGGCGATCGTTGAGTTCAAACCGGCTATCGTTGGAGACTGCAAGGTAGCTGCCAGCGTCCGCAGGACCTTGTTACTCCTTTTATCATTTCTTATTTTGGACAGTTAGACAGTTATATATCTTAGTTCATAGTTTTAGACGCTCGTGACTTAGTGACACCCTAATGTTTGGGGATCGTTTCCGTATTTTCTATATTATATTTAGAGTTGATTTAGTTTATGGAAAATTTAAATGTTGGAAGTGTTTTATTAATTTCATATAATCGATTTAGTAGAAATATTTTGGGAAATAGGCTTTCCTTGTAACACGATAGGCGCCATCAAGACCATGGTTAGATTTTGGGTCGTGACAAATAGGCTACGCGAATGCAAATAGAGACACGCGAATGCGATGAGTAAAAAACCACCAGCTCCCAGCTCCACTACGCGAACGCGGAGAGACGGGTGCGAATGCGGACAACTGACTGCATAAGCTCCACGAACGAATGCCCACGATCGCGTTTGCGATGAATAAAATCCCTGAGGTCTAAGAAACCTTTCGCGATCGCGTATTCATCTTCGTGATGGCGAAGAACAACAGGCACACCAGCAATCAGCAGTCCAAACAAATATGGAGAAATGGTCCGAAGCCCATCTGAAACACACACGGGGTCCCCGAGATGTGGTGAAACATACCAACAAGTTCCATAACATAATTCGGACTTTCTTGAGGCCTCAAATCACATCAAACAACGCAAAAACTACAAATCTCACCTCAAATCAAACTTAATGAACTTTCAACTTTTACAACTCGGCCCGAATCATATCAAATCAATCCAGAATAACCTCAAATGTTGCATGCAAGTCCCCAATGACATAAGGAGATATTCTAACTCTCGGAATCGCAATACGAGCCCGGTATCCACAAGGTCAACTCCCGGTCAAACCTTTCAACCTTCCAAACCTTCAACTTTCTAATTTTCGCTAAAATGCATCAAATTAACCTACGAACCTCCAAATTCGGACACACGCCTAAGTCCAAAATCACCATACGAAGATATTGGGATCATCAAAACACCATTTCGAAGTCGTCTACCCAAAAGTCAAACTCCGGTTAACTCTTTTCACTTAAACACCATGCCAGGAGGGATCTTGCAGCTCTACGACCCAACTGAGAAAGGCATCAACCATAAATCAGAAGCGCAATCATGCCTCCCTCCCACCACGAAGAGGGCCAATATAGACCAAGGACAGGGACTCACTAGAACGAGAGAGGTATTCCCTCTTTATTATCCACGCACAATTTTTGTGTGTCACCTTCAGAAATAGTCTACGCATTGGAGAAGCTCGAAACAAAAGTAAAGTGGACACAATAGATGAGGTCAAACCTAAGCACCCGAAAGTCAAACGCCCTCTGCGAGGCCACCAAGAGCGAGGTCACAAAACTGAGGATTGCATCGCTCTAAGGCAGGAGGTCGTAAACATGATTCACCAAGGACACCTCAAAGAATTGCTGAGCGACCAAGGGAGGACCAACTTTTCCCGAGGACGTGAACAACACCAGGGACCATCGAAACCACCCTCACCGACTCGAACCACTCAAATTATCATCGGGGGCAGCGACGACACCTCGATCAACAACGTAAAGTTCACCATAACCCACAATATCAAATGATCGATCACTCATGAACGGTATGATGAACTCGAAGAAAGTATCATCTTCGATAAGTCAGATACCCACGGTTTTGTTTTCCCTCACTATGATGCCCTTGTTATCACTTTACGAATATTAGATATGGATGTAAGACGTATAATGGTGAACGATGGGAATGGAGCGTGTATTATCCACCCTCGAGTACTTGCACAAATAAAACTCGACGATATGATAGTGTTGCACTGCATCACGTTAACAGGTTTTAACAATGCAGTTGAAAGAACATCTGGAGAAATCACACTCCTCGTCCTGGCCGGCGGCGTCACTCTTGAAACCACATTCCACATCATGGACCAGGATATGGCGTACAACGCCATAATAGGTCGACCCCGGATACCTGCCATGAGGGCCATCCCCTCCAGCTTGTACCAAGTTATCAAATTTCTAACCCCATGGGGAATATTTAGCATACGTGGAGAACAACACATATCTCGAGAATGCTACCGCATCATCCTGGACTGTAAGACCACCCAACAAATGAAGGACAAAGCAACAGAGGCATAGCAATTAACAGGGTCGAGGTCGAGGTCGAGCTACAACGAAAGAGAGGACGTCATCAGAGATCCCGAAATATTAAAGGTTGCGGGATCAACCAAAGATGACCTCGACCCAATCCAACTTGATGATAAAGACCATAGCAAGAAAGCCTACATCAGCTGGAAGCTTCAAGAACCAGGTAAATTCCGTCAATTCTTAACCGCTAACACGGACATGTTTGCTTTTTCCCATGCAGATATGCTAGGTATCCCAAAGGAATTCACCACACACAAGTTGAACGTTAATCCATTCCACCCCCTGGTGAGGCAGGTTAGGTGGAAGTTCAATTCCACAATAAACGATTCAGTCCGCAAGGAGGTCGAAAAAATATTACTAGAAAATAGCTCTATCAGGGTGTCAAAATACCCCCAATGGGTCGCCAATGTGTTCATGGTGAAAAATAAGAACGAGAAGTGGCGGATGTGCGTAGTCTTTACGGATTTAAATAAAGCATGCCCCAAAGATTCATTCTCGTTACCTCATATCGTACCAGCTAATTGACGCAACAGCCGGACATGAACTACTGAGCTTCTTAGACGTATACTCAGGCTACAATCAAATCCTCGTGAAAGAGGAGGACCTGGAGAAGACTACCTTCATCACCCATCAAGGAACGTACTGCTAAAGAGTTATGCCTTTCGGACTGAAAAATACGGGGGCGACGTACCAAAGGTTAGTGACCAAAATATTTAAGGATCAACTCGGCAAGACCATGGAAGTCTACATAGAAGATATATTGGTCAAGTCCCAAAGGAAAGAAGATCATATCGACCACTTGAAAGCATCTTTCGATATACTCAGCCTTCGGAATGAAGCTAAATCCTGAAATATGTGCATTCGGTGTGACCTTAGGAAAATTCCCAGGCTTCCTAGTATCACAGCAAGGTATCGAGGTCAACCCTGACCAAATCAAGCCATAGAAGTAATACCAGAACACTTAACCACCAAAAATAGGTTTAGAGGCTGACTGACCGTATCGTTGCCCTGTCGAGATTCATCTCACAATCATTCGAATATCCCAGAAGTTTATCGGCGTACTCAAGAAGGACAACGACCTTCGAGTGCACCTAAGACCTGATGGAGTTAAAGGCTTACCTATCATCACTGTCGTTACTTTCCAAAGCAGAACCTGAGGAGCACCTCCTCGTTTACCTCACTGTATCTGAAGTAGCGATGAGTGAGGTCCTAGTCCGAAAAGATAAAGGTATGCAATCTCCCATCTATTACATTAGAAAAACTTTAATCGATGCCGAGACGAGGTACCCCACCTCGAAAATTGGTCCCAGCCTTGGTTGTAGCTTTACGAAAGCTTAGACCCTATTTCCTGTACAACCCCATCTCGTCAGTCACAACTTTCCCCTTGAGAAGTATTTTGCATAAGCCCGAGCTATCGGGCAAGTTAGCCAAATGGCCATAGAATTAAGCGAACAACGATAAAATCACAAGTCTTTGCCGATTTCGTTGCCGACTTCAACGCAATATAATGCCCAAAGTTGAAAAGAAGCCGCCCATGCTTCTCCACAAACACAAGATCTATGGATTTTGTACACCAATGGCGCTTCTAATGTGTCAGGGTCCGGACTGGGACTTGTGCTCGAAGTCCCGACAGGAGAAGTGATTCGCCAGTCCATAAGGTTCCTAGACATGACTAACACGAGGCCGAGTATGCGTCTGTGATTGCAGGATTAAGACTAGCCCTCAAGTACGGGGCGAGACGGGTCGTCCTACGCTGCTACTCTTAACTCATCGTCAACCAAGTCACAGGGACTTTCCAGATAAAAAAGCAAATGTTACAAAAATACTAGGACAAGATCTGCGAACTACTGCCCGAGTTTGACGAATTTCAGCTCGACTAGATCCTTCGAGCACAAAACATCGAAGCAGACATCCTTGCCAAATTAGCAGCAGCCACTAAAAGTATAACCGGAGAAAACATCCTCCCCACTCATCGATAGATCAAATCTAGGTAAGGACTATAAATCTAACTTGGAACTAGAGCAACCGTATTGTTACATACTTGCAGGATGGTATACTCTCTGATGATAAAAAGGAAGCCAAGAAGCTTCGGATGCAAGCGGCCAGGTACAACATCATTCAGAATGACCTATACAAGAGGACGTATGGCGGCCCTCTGGAGAAATTCTTAGGCCCGAATCAAACACGGAGCATCCTAGAAGAAGTCCATGAAGGCCATTGCGGAGCTCATTCTGGCAATCGAGCTCTAGTCAGATGTCTCATACGCGTAGGTTACTACTGGCCCACTATGAAAAAAAAGGCTGCAGACTTCGTGAAAAAATGCGAGCAATGCCAAAAATACACCCCAATAATCCATCAACTGGGAGAGAACCTCCACTCGGTCACTTACCCTTGCCCGTTCATCAAGTGGGGAATGGACATCGTTGGCCCCCTCCCTGCGGGGCGAGGTAACATACAGTTTCTTTTGGGTTTAACTGACTATTTTTCTAAATGGGTAGAAGTAGGAGCATTTTCCCAGATACGTGAACAAGAAGTGATCGCCTTCATATGGAAAAACATTGTGTGCCGCTTCGGCCTCCCCAAAGAGATCAATTGCGACAACAGACCCTAATTTACTGGAAAAAAAATCACCGAATTTTTTGAGAAGTGGCATATCAAAAGAATACTCCCCACATCGTACCACCCCGCGGGCAACTAACAAGCAGAATCTTCCAATAAATCAATACTAAACATCATGAAGAAAAAGCTTGAGAACGCTAAGGGAATATGGCCGGAGCTATTACCAGAAGTACCCTGGGCCTACCGCACAATGCCGAAGACGAGCACAAGAGAGACGCCCTACTCATTAAGTTATGGGACTGATGCGGTAATACCAGTCGAAGTCGGAAAGTCCAATTTGAGATACTCCCATGATAGCGGGCCGAGGAACGATGAAAGCAGAAGGCAAGAGCTCGACAAAACCGAAGAACAGAGAGATATGGCCTACATAAGGATGATCGCCCAAAAACAACAGGCAGAACACTATTATAAGAAAAAGGCCTCGATCAGACCACTTAAAGTTGAGGACTACATGCTCAAAGCCAAAACACAAGCAAGCAAAGACCTGCGGGAAGGCAAACTAGGAACAGATTAGGACGGTCCATACAAAATTACGGCAACAAAGGTTCATTCCAACTAGAAACAATGGAAGTAAAACTACTACCAAGCAAATGGAACGTCGCACACCTCAAGTACTTCAACTTTTAAGAAAAATCATCCTCCAAGTCGTACTCATTTTCCCTCACTTGAGTTTTGTCCCAATTGGATTTTCTCAAGGAGTTTTCTAACGAGGAGACAAAGGGGACACTTCAAGTTAAAATACGAGCGGAAGAAGGCATCGGATTCTCAATTCATTGCCCAACCTCTCAATACGTCTCCAGGTCTCCCAATGAAGGGACTAGATAGACTGGGACTGGAATGCCAGCCTGAAAAACATGTAAATTTCTCCAAGTATATAAGAAAAACACAAATGTATGAAATTCGCACATATTTTCGCCAGAGCAACATTGCCTTAATATCTACTCAGCCCCCGACCACAATTAAGTAAGTTACATTCGACCTTGCTCGAATTAACTCACATTCGACCTTGCTCGAATCAACTAAGTACGGGTTACATTCGACCTCGTTCAAATCAACACTCTCTCGGCCCCCAGCCACAATTAAGTAGGTTACATTCAACCTCGCTTGAATTAACTCAAATTCGACCTTGCTCGAATCAACTAAGTAGGGGTTACATTCGACCTCGTTCGAATCAACACCCGCTCGGCCCCTGGCCACAATTAATTAAGTTACATTCGACCTCGCTCGAATTAACTCACATTCGACCCTGCTCGAATCAACTAAGTACGGGTTACATTCGGCCTCGTTCGAATCAACACATGCTCGGCCCCCAGCCACAACTAAGTATAAGTTACATCCTACCTCGTTTCAAATTAACGAAGTGTAGGTTACAATCGACCTCATTCGAATTGACACCTACCGCCCCATGGCCGAGACCGAAACTGAGTTATGTTTCTGTTATACCCCATTAGTTTAACAACCTTGATACCGTTACATATACATTTGATATGGTATTTTGAGTGGAACATTTTTGTAAAATAGTTTGAAAAAAAAATATGATCTTATATAGTTATTAATATTACTACTTTTAATTATACACAAAATATGAGAAAGTTTATGAGATTATCTTTATTATAAATATAGAGATTATTATTATTTTTTTCTTTCATAAGAAAAGAAGGTTATCTTTTTACCATTAAGAATTAAGCGTACGGAAATTTTTACTCTTTATATGAGATTAGGAAAATTAAAAGTTGAGAAAAAAAAAGATATATATATGTATATATATGTATATATATATATATATATGTGGATGTTTTAATAAAATAATAGTGTATGTATTTATTTTGTATGGTACCACATGACCATGATAGTAAGTTATACAATGTGTATTAAAAGTAAGTAGTATTTTAAGTAATTTGAGATAATTCTTAATTATGTGAATTTTTGGTGGAAGATTAACCATGTAATTAAGAAAATTGGTGGATAAAATTAGGATAAGTTTAAGTGTGGAAACGTGACAAGCTTTTCTTACCTATCTAATGACTATTGAATAAGGGGTAAAGGTGTCACACTTTGAGAAACTCAAGTGACACGAAGCTTAGAATGTTACCCGAATATTAAAGATAACATTCTTAATTTAATAATTTTTCCTGATCTCTTAAGAAGCATTTCAGACAAGTTCTCATATGCAGAGTCTTGCTCCTTTTCAAATGTGAGTAAGAAAAAAAAGTTTCTGCCTAATTTTGATGGTTAGTGATGCTGGGGTTCTTGATTCTTGAAATGGGTATTTAGCATTTTGCTTATATTGAATTGAAGATTGGTCGTATTTGAGGTATTGCTTATATATTGAATTGAAGATTAGTGGTATTTCAAGATATTTCTTGTGCATGAACTGAAGATTAGAGGATACTCAAGATTTTTTTTATATTGAAGACATATTAGTTCTTGGTTGGTGTATATTTGAAACTGAGAGGGAGAGCATCAGAACATGCTCGCTCTGCGCCTGATTTGCAGATTTGGAACTGTGAGTCACATTGCTACTACCACGGATATTGCGTCCTCAGGTGTTGCTGGTAAGAATTCCAATAAAGGTTTAGTATCTAGGAAAAAGCCTTTAAAAGTAGATAAGCCTGCACTTTTAAGCTAAAAAAAAACCCTGAGAAGTTGTTTTCATTATTTAAGGAGAATGCTCATAATAAGGTTGTTATTGAGAACCGCTTTGTGTTTGAAGACACAGTTTCTCGCTTAGCAGGTGCGGGCATGTTTGATTATATTGAAAATCTTCTTGAGCATTTCATACGGATTGTTCCCTATTTTGATTTCACTGTTACGTGTTTCGTCGCAATTAACGTGTGTTAGGGATTGTCTAAGGAATCAACTCAGGTATGTTAAGGCTATCCCTTCTTTCTTTTGGCATGATCCATACGATACAAATGAAACGAGCAAAATATGCAACTTACATAAATGACTCTATTCATAGAAATACTAGGGGTGTCTATATTCTTGATTCCCCAATTGAATTATTATTATATCTTATGTTCATGGGTCTCAGAAAAATAGGTATTTGATAAAGTTTATCCAAAAGGCATATTAATTTTTATGGAATTCTGAAAAAATCTTATTAACGTATTTCTAATGCATTTCATGCATTTATACATGTACCTTGACCCATGACCAGATGGCGTTATATACGCATATAAATATGTATATATAAGTGTATGGGATATGGGAAAGGTTATGGCGTTATATACGCTCCACCACCTGATCAACTGGTATACGTTGATGATTTGCCCACAGTGGCCGAGATGATATGATGGGATGCCCTCAGAGGCTTGATGATCTTATGTACGTACAAACCTATGCATTACATGACATTTATATGTATATGCATGCCATTATAAATATTTCATGATTTACAGAGTTATCCCGACTTACAGGTTGCGTCCTTTACCCCATGTTTCTTCCATGTCCTTTATATACTTATTTACATGCCTTACATACTCGGTACATTATTCGTACTGACGTCCTTTTGTTGGGGATGCTGCATTCATGCCTAAAGGTACAAATAATCAGTTTTAAGAGCCCTCATAGTATATGAGATTGGCATTCAGCGAAGGATCAGTAAGACTCCATCTCATTCGGAGTGTAGCCGAGTCTATGAGTCATCATGTCAGAAGTTTGCTACAGACTTATGGGTAGGCCGGTACCCTGTCCCATTTGACGTCAAATAATATTAGAGGCTTTGCAGACAGAGGTTCATTTTGTACATTATGTCAGAGGCCTTGACGGCCCATTTGTATTCATGTTTTAAGAACGATAGTTTATTGATATAGTGTTGCCCACTTATAGTTATACATTACGAGTTGTGTCAATGTTGGCCCATGATAGTTACAGAAGAAAAAGATGAGTTGCAGAGTGGTTCACTCAGTCCAGTTAGGCACCGGGTGCCAGCCAAGCCTCCCCAGGTTTGGGGCGTGACAAAGTGGTATCAGAGCAGGTCGTGTCCTAGGAAGTCTACAAAGTCGTGCCTAGTAGAGTCTCACTTATGGGTGTGCTACGCGCCACATTTATAAATTAGAGGCTATAGGGCATTGAGGAAATGCTACTCTTCTTTTGTTTCCAGATCGTGCCATAGAGCTGAGTCGTAAGAAGTCAGTATGAAGCTTTCGCCAGATTTTGTATGCACCATAGGTGCAGGTATCGCAGTAGAGTTTAAGGTGTAGTGTGGAAGGGAGGTTATGAAAGAAACAGAAGATACGATGCGAGATTGAAAAGTAAGTTAGGTAAAGTAAAGGAGAAGAAGGTACGAGATACTCAAGTACAAAAGGTTGTGAATAGTCGATACTTCATATATAGTTTGGGTTTAATTTTAATTTATAGAAGCGACCCTAGTGAAAAATTTCGTAAATCTCTAAGAGCTAACATTCGAGGACGAATGTTCTAAAAGGGGGAAGGATGTTACACCCTGTAAGTTTAACAACCTTGATACCGTTACATATACATTTGATATGGTATTTTGAGTGGAACATTTTTTGTAAAATAGTTTGAAAAAAAATATGATCTTATATAGTTATTAATATTACTACTTTTAATTATACACAAAATATGAGAAAGTTTATGAGATTATATTTATTATAAATATAGAGATTATTATTAATTTTTTCTTTCATAAGAAAAGAAGGTTATCTTTTTACCATTTAAGAATTAAGCGTACGAAAATTTTTACTCTTTATATGAGATTAGGAAAACTAAAAGTTGAAATTTTTTTTTTACATATATATATATATATAATAGTGTATGATGAAATAATAGTGTATGTATTTATTTTGTATGGTACCACATGACCATGATAGTAAGTTATATAATGTGTATTAAAAGTAAGTAGTATTTTAAGTAATTTGAGATAATTCTTAATAATGTGGATTTTTGGTGGAAGATTAACCATGTAATTAAGAAAATTGGTGGATAAAATTAGGATAAGTTTAAGTGTGGAAACGTGGCAAGATTTTCTTACCTATCTAATGACTATTGAATAAGGGGGAAAGGTGTAACATTTTGAGAAACTCAAGTGACACGAAGCTTAAATTTTACCCGAATATTAAAGATAACATTATTAATTTAATAATTTTTCCTGATCTCTTAAGAAGCATTTCAGAAAAGTCTCATATGCAGAGTCTTGCTCCTTTTTCAAATGTGAGTAAGAAAAAAAAGTTTATGCCTAATTTTGATGGCTAGTGATGTTGGGGTTCTTGATTCTTGAAATGGGTATTCAGCATTTTGCTTATATTGAATTGAAGATTGGTTGTATTTGAGGTATTGCTTATATATTGAATTGAAGATTAGTGGTATTTCAAGATATTGCTTGTGTATGAACTGAAGATTAGAGGGTACTCAAGATTTTGTTTATATTGAATGACATATTAGTTCTTGGTTGGTGTATATTTGAAACTGAGAGAGAGAGCATCAGAACATGCTCGCTCTGCGCCTGATTTGCAGATTTGGAATTGTGAGTCACATTGCTGCTGCCACGGATATTGCGTCCTCAGGTGTTGCTGGTAAGAATTCCAGTAAAGGTTTAGTATCTAGGAAAAAGCCTTTAAAAGTAGATAAGCCTGCACTTACTAAGCTAAAAAAGCCCTGAGAAGTTGTTTTCATTATTTAAGGAGAATGCTCATAATAAGGTTGTTATTGAGAACCTCTTTGTGTTTGAAGACACGTTTCTCGCTTAGCAGGTGCAGGCATGTTTGATTAGATTGAAAATCTTCTTATACATTTCATACGGATTGTTCCCTATTTTTATTTTACCGTTACGTGTTTCGTCGCAATTAACGTGTGTTAGGATTGTCAAAGGAATCGACTCAGGTATATTAAGGCTATTCCTTCTTTCTATTGGCATGATCCATACGATATAAATGAAACGAGCAAAATATGCAACTTACATAAATGACTATATTCATAGAAATACTAGGGGTGTCTATATTTTTGATTCCCCATTTGAATTATTATTATATCTTTTGTTCATGGGTCTCAGAAAAATATGTATTTGATAAATTTTATCCGAAAGGCATATTAATTTTTATGGAATTCCAAAAAAATCTTATTAACGTATTTCTTATGCATTTCATGCATTTATACATGTACATTGACCCATGACCAGATGGCGTTATATACACGTATAAATATGTATATATAAGTATATGGGATATGGGAAAGGTTATGGCGTTATATACGCTCCACCACCTGATCAGCTGGTATACGTTGATGATTTGCCCACAGTGGCCGAGATGATATGATGGGATGCCCTCAGAGGCTTGATGATGTTATGTACGTATAGACCTATGCATTACATGACATTTATATGCATATGCATGCTATTATAAATATTTCATGATTTACAGAGTTATCCCGACTTACAGGTTGTGTCCTTTACTCCATGTTTCTTCCATGTCCTTTATATACTTATTTACATGTCTTACATACTCGGTACATTATTCGTACTGACGTCCTTTTGTTGAGGACGCTACATTCATTCCTGCAGGTATAGATAATCAGTTTTACGAGCCCTCATAGTAGACGAGATTGGCATTCAGCGAAGGATCGGTAAGACTCCACCTCATTCGAAGTGCAGCCGAGTCTATGAGTCATCATGTCAGAAGTTTTCTACAGACTTATGGGTAGGGCGGTAACCTGTCCCATTTGATGTCAAATAATCTTAGAGGCTTTGTAGATAGAGGTTCATTTTGTAGAGTATGTCAGAGGTCTTGACGGCCCATTTGTATTCATGTTTTAAGAACGATAGTTTATTGATACAGTGTTGCCCACTTATAGTTATACATTACGAGTTGTGTCAATGTTGGCCCATGATAGTTACAGAAAAAAAAGATGAGTTGCAGAGTGGTTCACTCGGTCCAGTTAGGCATCGGGTGCCAGCGACGCCTCCCCAAGTTTGGGGCATGACCGTTTCGACCTCATTCAACACTCATAAACCAAGTTTTTACGACTAAAGCGGCCAAACAACGAAACAAAGGAAAGAGGCATAGAAGCCCGAATAGAAGGAAAAGATTCAGGTACGAGCAACGAAAATGGGATTTCATAAAATATATTATTTACAAAGGCTAGAACTGATGCCCACAAAAATCTGTACAAAACTTATAAGCAAAAAGAAAGAAAAACAACTACTCGCCACCTAACCCACAACGTCATCTATTTGACCGCCCAGGTCATCTCCACCCGCCTCTCCGCCAGTACCGTCGCCACCACCTTCAGAATACGCATCCTCATACTAGGCATCTTGTTCGATCCCAACCACGCCTATGTCCTCCTCTATATCACCAGAATACGGCGTAGCGGGATCATAGCCACAAGCAATCCGAGTTGAGCGTGCCTTAACACGAGCATCCTCGAAGTCGGACACAAAAACCTTCCCCACGCCATCAAGTCCCTAAATATATCCTGTTGGGCCTCGACGTGGACCCAGATCTCATACAGATCCCCCGGAACATCAAGAAAGGAAGAAGAGCGAGAAGAGGACGGCTGAACCAATAACTGGGACTTCTAGGCTTCAAGGGCGACAACTCGTTCATTAAGGACCGAAGCTTCTTTCTCCAATTCCCCCATTCGCTCGTCAAGTTGCTCCTCTTTGAGCCTCATCATCTCCAAGTCACTCACTGGCTCTGAGCGAAGAACGCGGATTATAGCCTCCGATGCCTCTACTTTCCTCAAAGACGCCAACCGATCTGATTCTGAATTATCTAAGTCCGCTATCCTCTCGGTGAGCTCACCACTCAGTGCCTCTGCCTTGATTATACTTTCTTCGAGCTTGACCCGCACCGAGATCACTTGGGAATGGAGATCGCACACTGGGCCTCGACCCTTTTGCTCACCGCAAGCTCTTCCTCTTCTCTCTCAGTGCTCCCTCGAGGACACTACACTTACCAATGACTTTCATCAACTTTCTCTTTCGACTCGTCTTGAAGAGCTTGAAAGTTTCCACCCCTACCAAATCTCTTGTAGATCTCGCGGTGTTTGTTGCAGTACTCACAATACTTCCGCTCCATCTTTTCGAAAATGGCCTTGCGCCTCTCCTCTCGGGGAGCACTCTCAATCTCTAGAATAACGGTCTAAGGAAAAAGAGGAGAAGAAAACCAGAGTTAAATAAAGAAAAACAAAATAAAGTACAAGGCACAGAAGCTAGAAAGGTTGCAAAACTTACCCTATGGGCGAGGCCGACTATACTCGCTGATAAGGCGGTGTCATCCTACGTGTCGAGGGTCCTACCCTCTACATCAGAGCAAAGAGGACCTAAGGAGGGAAATACATTCTCTGTGTTCACCAACAGGTCCCGATCTATAGGAACCACAATGGTCGCGAGGACCCTTCCAACTTGACTTCGACGTGAGTGAACCCCTCGCTCAACATTTGAACTTCATCAGGATCGAGATCAGAGCCCGTCTCATAACTATCTCAGCAACCCCCTTACCTCTCTCATCGATAAATGAGGTGGGGACATCAACTGGCCGCGAGGACGATGGCTCATCTCGCCTCCATGGACGTTCCGCCCCTAGCTCCGACGTCGGCAACAAAAAGGGGTATGCTCTCAACGGTTTCTGATGATGGCAGGACTTCAGATGGAAGATTTTTCCCGTCCTCAGGCACAACAGAGGTCGGCTCGCGATCATCATTTGTAGAATCTACAGCTCGGATTGTCCCATCGCCGACGTCTACCGGCCTCTTTTTACGGGGGACCAAATCCTCCTCACTCAGTGAAGACTCCTCATCTATTAAATGAAGCAAGGGAGAGGTCGGAGTCTCTGGTATTAAGGCTACCGAAGGTCAAACTGATTTAGCCGAAATCGAAGGCTGAATAGAAGTGGAAGGCCGGGTAAGCTTGGCCGCAGTCACAGCAGGGGCGGACCCCGTTTAGTGTTCATATGGCGAAACGCAGAAGTAGGGGCCTTTGACCTCATCGAATATCCCCGGGCTAACAACAAAAGAGAAGAAAAATAAGATTAAGCGGTCGATCCCCACAAAACGATAAGAAGCAAGTGACCAGAAGTTCGCGACAACAAAGATTCAAAACAAGCAAACTCACCTGTCGCTGAAAGCTTGGGCCCCAACTTTTTGAGAAAGGCTGACCATTCGCGATTTTCCACCGTGTGAGGCAAGACCTGGCTAGCCTAGTCGTGAAAATCCGCTACTAAAGGAAAGGGACAGTCTCAGCTGAACGAGGAAAAGGCAGAATGTTAGGCTACAACCAAAATGAGCGCTTATAAAAATACTTACGGGCATAATTCCATGCCTCAGGATATCCATTCGCATTTTCCACCACGTCCTCAGTCTTGATGTAGAATTAGCTAATCCAGAATCGACGATTTGCTTTATCGTCCATCTTCACTACCAAGCTCTTATTTCCACGGTGACAAAGATGGAACATCGTCCCCCTATGGAAACTGGGCGCGAAGAGGTGCATCAGGTGGCGAAGAGAGATCTCGCAGCCGGCCAATTCCGCATACTTCGTCAACATGCGGATGAGTTTGTAGATGTAAGGTGAAAGATTGGGTCGGGCAGACGCCGTAGTAGCGGCAAAATTCCTCCGCCAATGGGAGAAGGGGAAAAGAGTAGCCCACATAGAATGGATATGCGTAGAATGCACAGTATTCGGGCCGATGAATATGTACCATGTCGCGACCAACCGGGACCAGATTGATGGGGGCCGAAATTTTGAACTTTGCCCTGAAATTAGCAAGGGCAGCCGCATCCATCACAGATTCCACGGCCTCAGGGTCGTCTTTGGGCAGCTTTGAAAAGTCAGATCTAGCCTTCTCGTTACAGGGAATTAGTTTTTCCACCGTAGGAAAGCTTTCACCTTCTGCAGCAATGGCAGCCCCATCGTCATGGGGAGGCATGCGCACTGCCAAGGGAACAGGGTCAAGTACCCCCCAGAATAGAAGACACGCTAACCATCTTTGTTTGATAATAAAGGAGGTGTAAACTCAGAAGAGTCAAGTGTAGCAGGAGCCACTAAAATCACTGAAAGCATATGGAAGTAAGATAAAAAAGCAAGGATTCTGAACGAGAAAGGAAGAAGAAGGTATGAAGGTCCGATATTTAGATTGCATTGAGTAAATCAAAGGATTGTGTATCCCTATTTATAAGATTTCAGGCATTAATATCGAGAAAGCAAACTGCCGTTACCTATCTCAGGAATCGAAACGGCAAAGGCACCAGAAACGATGCAAGGTATCGGAAAAATGCGTAATAATGACACATGATGACATGACGTCAGTATGAAACGATGTGATCCTAGGTTGCGGCTCACGGAAGGCCACGTTTCCACCCTGTCTGAAATGCTACTACTAGACCTGCTCGTCTAAACTTTTCAACCATAACTAGAGTCCGCTCATCGAGGTCGTCCAGGGTCGGCATCAATAAGCGGAGGGACTAATTGTATAGGTCAAAATCTGCCTCATTGAGATTTATCATGGAGCAGTATTATGGAAAGCGATGTGGCCGAGGTCGACTAGTAGACAGTAGGGCTCGTAGCTGGGCAGTCAATAATGGTCGAGGTCAAGTATCAAGGACAGTGCTAACAACTAGTTTTTGTAATAGGATATTTAAGAGCGGAATATTCTCTGTACTTGTATTTTTAGGGTTGACTGAGGTATGTCCCATATAAATCGAAAAAGAGATAAGGAGAAAGGGCATGTAATATTCTCTTATAAGAATACTTTTTGAGAAAAAGATTTTCTCTCTAGAAAAGATACAAACACTATTTTTCTAATAAGATATCCATTATTTCATATTTTCCATCAGATCTGAGAATAGTTCCAATATTCTAGAATTGTCTATCACTCATCACTGTCAGAAGAAACAATCATCCATCTCATTCAATATTGGGTGAATCATTCTCCTTATTTATGTTAATGTCAGTTATTGTTATTTATTGCTTGATATTCTTCCATCATTACTCATCTTGAAACATTGAATTTATACTGATTTAACCCTCTACCAACCCTATCTAGGGTTATTTGTGCTAACTAGTTATAATCTAGGGATATTATTATTGACTATGTTTAATTCCTCGTTACTTCAAATTAATTAGTTTAATTAAAGATTTACACTAATTAGTTTAATTAAAGATTTACACTTTTTGGTTAAACAACGGCCACTAAATCGTTTCAAGAAAGAAGTGCTTTAACACTAATTAAATCATCAGGTTTTACTTCATCAAAGATCACAAAATCAGCTCTAGAAGGAGAACATTCTTGACAAAAAAAAAACAAGAAAAGGGAAAACCCTTAGTCAGTTAAGAAAATAATCAGATTGAAAGTTTAAGTTGATTAGAATCTACACACACTAGGCATACGCAGAACTTAACAGCTAAGATTAAATTTAAGAACTTATGTTATATATAATGACATGATAAAACTACTTTTACAATGATGTGTGATAATATTTCAATTAGTATCATTTCTACCAGATTAACAACTCATACTTATATAAATTTCTTTACACCATCGTGCATATAACTTAACTCTTGACATAAAAAAAGTTCTAAATCTTCACCTAATTAACATACTTCGAAAACCAAGACGCCAGAAGCTGTAACCATTCAATTAACAATATCAAACAAAATCTTCACCCAGTAAAGTTGTTCCTTTTTTCTCTTCGTTCCTTGAGAGCACCCAAAATATCAAGGTTTAGTACCAACATTCAAATGCTTTGCAATCTCAAAAGAAACAAAAGCATCAACACAAGCATACTGAATTTGATCCAAACTCAACCACTCACTGTCCCACCTACCCATAGTAATACATCTAGGCTTCCCAATCTCTCTTCCAAGAACAACATTGCACAGCTCCTTCAACCCAGCACTTTTCAAATTACTCATCTGATATGCATCAGCTGCCAAAACTCTCAAATCCACCATATTCCTCACGCTAAGCTCGTGATCTTCCACCAACTTCTCCACATCGTTCTCAATCCCAACCCCAACAAACGTGTAGTCTCCATTGGACAGAAAACTAACGAGGGAATCTGGAATTGAACTGCAGTAGAGGAGTTGGAATATGAGGCAACGGCGATCGACGCAGAGCTGGAGAGTTGCAACTTTGAATTGCTGGTTGCGGTGGAAACTGGGCCGCCACTCGACGTCAAGTCCAACGAGGAGATGGCGGCGGTCGTGGAGAGATGATTCGGTTTCGGAGATCCAAATAGTGACGATGGCCGGATCGGAAGTGACCGTTGTTTTGATTGTGTCGCTGTGGAAGTAAACGTCAAAGAGGTCGTAGCGGTTGTCTTGCTCCTCGTTGTCAACAATGCGGAGAGTAGTCATGGCGGCTGCTTTCAATGGAGGGTGAAATGTTGTGGAAAAGGGGATCGCCCTAAATAGAGTAGGGTTTCGTAATTGACACGGAAAACGTACTGTCCCTTGGACCTTGGGGAAATTAGGTGGACTCCTTGTGACAGTACGGAGCGGTATGACATGCATTGTTAGTGGGGGATTTAAGACACTGTTTTTAATACATGGTATATTTAAGTCACCAGTGCCATTGCAAAAATAGCCAAACTCGATCCTTAATTCTAGGTTACTATTTAGTATCTCCTTCATAAGACTCATTTTTAGGATTATTAATATCATGCTCAAATCACATATTCTATCCACCAATCTACCGAATAAAGGTATCTATTCATGAATTTTATACCGACCCAATGTTGGTCAGTATGGTAAATGATATTATTGAAATTTAAATGACAATATCGATCAATATTGGTCGGTAATTTAATTTTTTTTTTATGATTTTAAATATTAAATATTAATATAAACCGATCAAAGCTGAACGGTAATCTTGATATTTTGGGTTTCTTAGCCAACTGACCAATCGATGTTGATCGGTATTTTTGAATTTCTGGTAATTTTATTTTGCGTATACCAACCAACAACGATCGATAATTAACAATTTTCTTTTTTCTGATTAGCGACCAAAGTCGGTCAATTTTCTGGATCAAATTTGACAAAAAATACTTATTTTGGTAGCTATACCACCTGCCAAAAAGAAAAATGGATACACAACCACCAATTACCCCAATTCTCCACGCCAAATACCCTCTTCAAGCATCTCCAGCACAAATCCACCCAAATGTATAACCAAACATTTCATCCAAAACATATTCAACCAGTCAAAATAGTAACGAAGCATTATAAACATTAAAAATAATTCATACGAATTAAAAACTACTAAAACAAGTTCGAAGTATACAATAGTACTAAAACTAGTTCAAAGTACGGCTCAAAGGGTACTTTCTACTTCATCCATATTACTTGATGAACTTTCATCTAGAAGATAGTGAGAACGATCATACGGAGGATTGGCAGAACGATCACGTGGAGAACGATCACGTAGAGAACGATTACGTGGAGGATTGATAGAACTGAGTTGAGCTTGCATACCAAGAAATTGTGCATCTCTAAGCCTATCTCTTTCCTTGGCCACTTCAAGATCGGATGTAAGCCTTGCCACCTTCTGCTCCATAGCCGAGAGGGTCTCCCTATCAAGTGCCTCGCCCTATCAGAAAGTCCCTATTATCTGCATTCCACACCTGTAGCGATGACATAATTTCTCAGGAAGCCCGTATGCCTTCCGCTTTTTTGGACAACCAACAACCTCCAACCAGATTCTTTCAACATCCTCGTCCGAAGGTTGTGTTGGCTTGCCTAAATTGCCAGTTGGCTGACTATAAATGAACTCCTCCAACTTTTATAGCGACCTTTTAAATTAAATTAGTTTATAAAATATCATGTAAAAGTAAATTATATGACGCACGTGCATGCCTTATTCTCTTTATCAATACCCCGCACGAAAACTTGATCGGTGCATGAATTGGTAATCCAATTGTTTTATTTTAAATATGTCTAGTTGAATTGTTAGTGTTAACTCATTTACTTATATATGATTGTCATAATCCTAATAACTTCTTTCATTTATTTAACTTGTGATACATACCTGTAAATAAAAGTTTAGTTTCTATATTTCGTTTATTCATAGCTAATAATGCATGGAATTTATTAATTGATAGGTCGAGACGTTTTGTCTTTTATATTCTTCCACCTTAATTAATTTTCTAAGTTATAAGTTGATGAATCAATTTAATAATTATTCACACACACATACACATATATACACACACACAAGCACACAAATACACTTTGTTGTACAACTTTAATTATATATAGCTTATTATAATATGTATGTTAGTGCATTCATTATTTGTATTACAAAATAAAGTGTTACATAGATTATTTTTATTGGGTACACTGTAAGTTTCAATGTAACTTAAAAGTTTGACCATGTTTGACCTATGAACCGAACAATATTGGTCGGTAAATTTCCAAAACTTATACTAACCGACCAAAGCTGGTCGGTAATATATACTGATGCATAAAACGACCGACAACGATCGGTAACTTAACTATATATTTTATAATTATTTTTTAATAATAATATAATTATTAATATTTACAAAGTGGGACCAAGTAACCGGCTGATAGTGGTCGGTAGTGAAAAATGTGTTTTGACTAAGCAAGTTTGACCATTCCGGTCAAAGGATTGTCCAATTGCACTAAGTTAAAATCTAACACATTTGAAAGATCACCATAATACTTCCGGAGCATGAAAACATGGAACACCGGGTGAACTCCTAATAAGCTGCGTAGCAAGGCAAGTCTGTAGGCCACCTCACCAACTCTCTCAAGAATATCAAAAGGCCCAATATACCGAGGGCTCAAATTTCCCTTCTTCCTGAACCTCATCACTCCCTTCATGGGCGAAACTCTGAATAAAACCCTCTCACCCACCATGAATGCAACATCATGAGCCTTCCGCTCAGCATAACTCTTCTGCCTATACTGTGCTATACGATGTCGCTCCTGAATCAACTTCACCTTCTCCAAAGTATCTCGAACAAAATTGGTGCCCAACACCTAACCTCCCCAGGATCAAACCAATCAACCGGAGAACGACATCACGTCCCATATAAGGGCTCATAAGGATCCATCTAGATGCTCGACTGCTAGTTGTTGTTGTAGGAGAACTCTGCTAACAGTAGAAATTGATCTCATGAACCCCCAAAATCAATGATAGAGGCACGTAACATGTCCTCCAATATTTGAATAGTACATTCGGAATGCTTGTCCGTCTGTGGATAAAATGACGTACACATCTCGACATGTGTGCCTAACTAACATTGCATGGCTCTCCAAAAATGTGATGTGAACTGCGTGCCCTCGATCCGAGATAATAAATACTAGCACACCATGAAGGCGAACAATCTCACGACGATAAATCCGAGCCAGCTACTCTGGAGAGTAGGTAGTCATGAACGAAATAAAGTGTGCAAGACTTGGTCAGTTTGTCTACAATGACCCACACATCATCAAATCTGTTAAAGGTTCGTGGCAGTCAAACTACAAATCCCATGGTGATATGCTCCCACTTCCACTTTGGAATATCAAGCCTCTGAAGCAAATCACCTGGTCTCTGATGCTCGTACTTCACCTGCTGATTGTTCAAAACCCAAGCAACATACTCAACAATATCCTTCTTCATCCTCCGCCACCAATAATGTTTCCTCAAGTCTTGGTATATCTTCATAGCACCCGTATTAATGGAATTTCGCAATCTATGGGCCTCCTCAAGTATTAACTCACGCAACCCCTCCACATTTGTAACACATATCCGACCCTGCAGCCTCAACACCTCATCATCACTAATAGTAACCTCCTTGACATCACAATATTGCATCGTGTCCTTTAGGACAAGCAAGTGGGGATCATTATACTGACGCGCCTTAACGCGCTCAAACAAAGAAGACCGTGAAACCATGCACACAAGAACCTAGCTAGGCTTAGACACATCCAACTTCACGAACCTATTCGCCAAAGCCTGAACATCCAAAGCTAACGATATCTCCCCAACTGAAATAAAAGCAAGACTACCCATGCTCTCAGCCTTCTTACTCAAAGCATTGTCTACAACATTGGCCTTCCCAGGATGATAAAGAATGGTGATATCATAGTCCTTTAGTATCTCTAACCATATCCGTTACCTCAAGTTCAGATCCTTTTGCTTGAATAGGTTTTGTAGACTCTTGTGATCCGTGAACACCTCACATGACACGCCGTGAGGATAGTGCCTCCAAATCTTTAATGCATGAACAACGGCTACCAATTCCAAATCGTGCATTGGGTAGTTCTTCTCATTGGTCTTCAACTGACGTGAAGCATAACCAATCACTCTATCCTCATGCATCAACACACACTCAATGTCAATCTATGGAGCATCACAATATACTTTATAAGAACCCGATGCTGAAGGCAAAAATCAGAACTGGATCTAAAGTCAAGGTAGTCTTGATCTTCTGAAAGCTCTCCTCACACCCGACAGACCACCTGAATGGGCACCCTTCTGAGTCAATCTAGTCAAAGGTTCTAAAATAGATGAGAAACCCTCCACGAAATGGCAATAATACCTAGTCAAACCTAGTAAACTTCGTATCTTAGTAGTTGTAAAAGGTTGAGGCCAAAACTAAATTGTCTCAATCTTATTCGGATCCGATTTAATCCCCTCACTGGAAACCACTTGGCCCAAGAATGCCATCAAATTAAAACAAAAATCGCACTTGGAGAATTTAGCATATAACTTTTTCTCCCTCAAAGTTTGGAGCACGATCCTCAAGTGCTGCTCATGATCCTCCCGGCTGAGAGAATACACCAATATATCATCAATGAATATGATGGCGAAGGAATCAAGACATGGATAGAACACGCTAATCATTAAGTGCATATAGGTTGCTGGGCATTGGACAGCCCAAAAGACATCACAAAAAACTCATAGTGGCCACGGGGTGTTCTGAAAATCTAAAGTCAGGATCTCCAATTGATGGTACCCCAATATAAATCAATCTTCGAGAATACCTTAGCACCCTGAAGTTGAAAGAACAAATCATCAATACACGGTAGTGGGTACTTGTTCATGGATATAACCTTGTTCAGCTGCTTGTAGTCAATACACATCCTCATAGAGCCGTTTTTCTTCTTCACGAATAGAACTGGAGCACCCCAAGGCGAGACACTTGGTTTGATCATACCCTTATCAAGAAACTCCTGAAGTTGTTCCTTTAATTCCTTCAACTCCATTAGTGCCATGCGATATGGTGAAATAGAGATGAGTTGAGTGCCCGACACCAAGTCAATACTAGATCAATATCCCTATCGGGTGGTATGCCTTGTAGATCTACTGGAAACACATCTAGAAACTCTTTTACTACTGGAATTGACACAATGGTAGGAGTATCAACATTGACATCCCTCACAAAGGCTAAACATGTCAAGCGCCACTTCTTAACCATGTGCCTTCAGAAAGGACACCACCCTACTAGGAACATGACCCAATGTACCTTTCCACGCTAACCTCGATAACCCCGACATGGCCAGCGTCACAGTCTTAGCGTGAGAATCCAAAATAGTGTGATATGGTGACAACTAGTCTATGCTCAAAATCACATCAAAGTCCACCATATTGAGTAGCAGAAGGTTAACCTTGGTCTCATAATCCCCGATAGTAACCAAACATGACCGATAGATACGGTCTACCATAATAGAGTCCCCAACAAGCATAGCCACATAAACATGGGTATCCAAAGAATCACGAGACATATCCATATGAAGCAAATAGGATGACACATACGAAAAATAAAGTGGAACCCAGATTAAATAAAACTAATGCATCATTCTGACACACTGAAATAATACCTATGATGATAGAGTCTGATGCAACAACCTCAGTCCTACCAAGAAAATCATAACAATGGTCTTGGACTCCCCCTCTAAGATGACCTCCGCCCGCCTGTTCTCCACCTCTAGCTGGCTGTGCAGGTGGAGTAGCAACTGGAGCAACAATCATGGTCTGCGTACCATGTGAAGGTCCACCCCTTCTGAGTCTAGAACAGTCCCTCACCATATGCCTAGTATCACCACACTCGAAAAGGACGCGAGAATATTCGTTGTAAGAACCCCGTGCAGGAGGTGTACTGGAAGATGGCTGCCCGAAAGGGATACTCTGAGGTCCCTGAATAGCTGGAGCACTACGAGTGGCCTAAAGTGGAGAATGAACCGGTCGACTGACATAATATTTTCCATGCCGAGTTGAAATTGCATAGTGGAAAATACTAAACCCTCCAAAATCTAGAGGCCTGTTGGCCTCCATATCCCCTGTTTCGAGGCCGCGGATACACTGCAACCTCCTAGCGATATCCACAACCTATTGGAATAGATTATCAGTCTCCAACTCCCCTACCATATCGAATTTGAGACCATAACTAAGCCCTTCAATAAATCTAAGGACTCTTTCTCAGACTATTGAAACAAAGGCGGGTGCATCTGGCATACTCGAACACCATCATAGTCCCCTGGCGCAACTGCTTGTGAGGATTTGTGGAACAAACTCCCTAAGAAACAGATTAGTGAACTGAGCCTAAGTAAGTGGCGTTGCGCCAACTAGCCTACTTTCCTCATAAGCCTGCCACTATCTATACGCCGACCCTGTTAGTTGGAATGTAGTAATGTCAACCCCGGTCACCTCCACTATACCCATAATGCACAGAATGTGGTGATACTGATCTAGAAATCCCTTTGCATCCTCAAAAGTTGCGCCGTTGAAAATAGGAGAAAAGTACTTCTTGAACCTCTTAATCCTCTTTTGGTTATTCTCTGATGCCACTGGCCCAACCTCAAGAAGAACTGGGATCATTGGTTGTACTGGCATAACACCCGAAATTTAATCAACATGGTCCCACTACTCTTGAGTATGAGCAGTGGTAGTTTTAGCTCCTCCCTCATCCTGACAAGTAGCTGGGGAAACTGGGATTAATCCTTCCTGAGCCAAGGTACCAAACTTGCTCAGACAATGTGCAAATGTCTCTTGGAGGCTAGGGGTAGTAACAGGTGCCTCAGATGCCTGCTCCCCAACCGGAGCTACCGGTGGCCTCTCAGTCGCGGCTGTAGTACGGCCCCTCGCTGTAGCATGTGCTCTGCCTCTGCCTCGGTCTTTTCCCTGTCCTCTGGTAATAGCGGTGTCGGGGCAGCATTATCGATAACTAATGCTCGTGTCCTCATTATCTTTAAGAGAATAGAAGGACCAAAGCTCAGATTCCGAAATCAATAAATCTACACAGTAAGGATTGCAAGAAGTGGAACTTCCTAATAGTTTCGTAGCCTCTCAAGATAAGTACAGATGTCTTTGTACCGATCCACAAGACTCTACTAAACTTGGTTATGACTCGTAGAACTTATGAACTTAGAGCTTTGATACCAACTTGTCACAAACCTAAAATCTCACATTTAGGATCGTGATAGCACCTAGTACCTAGGACTAGGTAAGACTATCATATAGTAGGATCAACAGAACCAAACACCAACTTAAATAATAATGAAAGCTGAAAAGTGTTTTAACATAATCAAAGGCGAAAATACAAAATTCACATATATCTCAACTAAGCTCTTCAAGGAGTCTATGCGAAATCTCAAAATACAATACTGTTTGAAAATACCATAAATAGTAGTAAGAATATCAACAGAAGGTGATTTCGAGGCCTGTGAGTACAATGACATGTATACCTTGAAGTCTCCACAGCAATATCAAGTCAGCTCACTAACGACCTACATGCTCAGAGGTACCTGGATCTGCACAAAAATATACAGAAGCATAGGATGAGTACACCACCATCGGTACCCAGTAAGTATCGAGACTAACCTTGATAGATTAGTGACGAGGTTCAAGTCAAGATACTCACTATACCTAAAACCCTATGCCGAATATCAATATAAAGCTAACAATGGAGATCAAAATTAATAAATGGCAACGAAGAGTAATCATGTGATAACTCAACTAATTAACCCAGGAACAGTTAAAATACAAGAGACTCAATAGTTCAAATTCTCAAGACGTTCCAACATAAGATTCACAACAAGAATCACCCCGAGGTTTCACACCTTATTATCACAAATCACAAGTCACCCTTATGACGCGCGTGAGCTTCTCATTTTTAAACATTTTCCCAATATAGCTTCACGTGTATAAGCCCCATTATCTGGCCGCGTGTGCTTCAGAATGAAGTATTTTCCCTTACTAGCAACAAGCATAGTCCATAGTTCTTTCTACGTCTTCACATTACTATAGATGTTGTATAGATCATCCTCTAGTTAGCTAAGAATATAATTCTTGCACACAAATTTTGAATGCTTCCGTGCCTCAATCACAAGGAATAGTTCATTATCCGGAGTTTCGTCTGACACAACTGGAACATATTCTTTAATAACCATTTGTAGGTTTAGGATAATCAAATAGAAAAGCATCTTTTGTTGCCAATTCTTGAAATCAATCCCAAAATATTATCTAACTTTTCTGCATGTGCCAATGTCGGTGCAAGTATTGTTCGTGTTGCCGATACATTGGCAGTCACCACAGGAACATACTGGTTTCCATTCTCAGTCATCATTTCTTTAAAAATGGCATAAATAAATTTAATATACGATCAAAAATTTATATCTTCAAACCGAATAAAATGGAGTGGAAAATCAAGTAGATCTTAATCTCCAAATAACATATCAAAGATGAGACATAAATAGCGTAAATAAATTGAATAACAAAATAGAAAACCACGAAGACTTAGTCTTCAAAAAACAGGAGTAGAATACCACAAAAGTTTTAATCTCTAAACTGGGAGTAGAAAACTACACAGGTGTTAGTCTCTGGAACAATGTCTAAAAACGAATACAAAATATTTAATTAAGTTCCTTAAGCTTGTTATTAATCTATATCCATAAAACAAATTCTGAAAACTTTAACAAGGAAAAACAGAAATGTAGAAGAAGCAGAATTTAACGCGAGTCCACTGAATTCACAGTGTTTCCTTAAGGATCTTAATACCCTCGTAGTACACGAGGTTTAGGATTATGTTCTCCCATAATAGAATTACCCTCATTGGTGTAGCAGTACTTCAAATCCAATGACCAACGATCTCCAAGATTAGTAGCAAATCACATTTGCTTTTGCTTATTTACTTTTTGATAGAAATCAATATAGAAGGAAGAAAGAGAATAACTTTAATGTGAGGATCGTTGTAATAAATAGAGAATAAAATAATTTTTACTAAATTATTTCCTTACATGAGTAGGATAGCTAATTTTTTCTGCATCATTTATATCCTAAAAACTAATATGGGCCCACAATATTATTTATATATTTATCTTTTCATTCTCTCTTTTACTATTCTTATTCTCAAAATTTAAAGCCTCTCAATCGGCGACTTACCCCGGCTTACAAGTCGTCTTCTTTAAAATATTAAGCATTACAACAAGCAATCATTATATTGAAGCAATGCAGCACTTTTCGATATCGCTACATCACTTGTCGTGCTCTATAGTTTCTTACCCTTTGATTTTTGCTACTATCTATTATTTCTTTATAATGACCCGATCGATCATTTTTTATAATTGTGCCCCGTTACCCCTTTTTATGATTCACACATGTGTGTTAATGGTTTTAAAACTTGCGGGGTTGGTTAGTTTCGTTCCATGAAGCTTTTGGGTTGATTTTGACCCTTTGATTCTTGACTTAGAAGTTTAAATTAGAAATATTGACCAAACTTTGACTTCTGTGAAAATGATCCTAGAACTGTCTTCTGATGGTTCCAATAGCTTTGTATCATGATTTCGAACTTGGGCGTATGCCCGGAATTAATTTTTGAAGTTCGTAAGTTGATTTGTGTTGATTTGCTGAAATTTGACAATTTGAAGTTGAAAAGTTTGACTGTAGGTTGAATTTAAGCTATCAAGCTCGGAATTTTAATTTGGGACTTGGAATAGGTCCGTTATACTATTTATAACTAGTTTGAAAAATTTGATACCATTTTGAGTTTATTTGATAGGATTCAGACGTTTAGTTATAATTCTAGAAATTCTTGAACTTTACTTTGAAATTCATGTGTTTTAGAGTTCAATTCATAGTTTTAGATGTTATTTTTGTGTTTTGATCAAGCGAGTGAGTTTGTATGATAATTTTAGACTTGTGTGGATGTTTGGTTTGGATCCCCAAGGGCTCGGATGAATTCCGGACTTGTATCAGAATGGTTTTGAACTTAAAATGAACTGCTGGTGTGCTGGTGCTCAGTTATAGCAATTGCGAGGACCAGCCTTGCAATTGAGAAGGTGACAGTCGGGGGGGAAGATGTCGCAAATGTGACTTCCCCTTTGCATTTGCGAAGTCAGCAGGATTTTTCTTGGTTCGCAATTGCGAACAAATGTTCGCTTTTGCGATGATCGCCAGTTCGCAATTGCGAAGTATTTTCTCGCAATTGCGATGATGCATGAGGCTGTCAGGGTTCACAAATGCGAGTCCTAGTCCACAATTGCGAGGGTTTGCAAATATGAACCCTGTGTCACAAATGCGACATTTGCAGCTGGTACAAAGGGCTGGGAGACGAGAGTTTTGAAAACATTCTCTGTTTTTGAATCATAGACTCGGTAGAAAGCGACTTGGAGAGGAAATTTTCACCTATAAACATTGGGTAAGTGATTCTAATCCATTTCTAGTCGTATTCCATCAACATATGTTAGATTTTAACATCAAAATCATGTGAATCAAAGTGAACTTTTGTGAAACTTTGTCAAGTTTTAAAAAAATGAGAAATTGAGTTTCCAGAGTCGAGTTGGACTTGTATTTTGAAACTAATCACATATATGAACTTGTGGGGTCATGGTAGTCGGAATCTACCATTGGAACCGGATTTTGACCGGGCGAGCCCTGGGTTGATTTTTGTTGACTTTTTCAGAAAAGTGTAAAGATCTTAGATTTAGTAATTGTAATTGATATCTCTAGCATTGTTTTATTGAGTCGATTTTAGTTAGATTTGAGCCGTGAGGAGGCAAATTTTAAATGAAAATCTATTTTCGAGTGTTGAATTGGCCCAGTTGAGGTAAGTATCTTGCTTAAATTTGTATGGGAGAACTACCCCTTAGGATTGGTATTGATTGATTCATTTGTGCTATGTGAAAGCATTGTACGCAAGGTGACGAGTGGGTACACGATTTGTACGTGGTATTTGATCGGTTTAGGCTACTTAGACTATTTTCATGCTTTAATTGAAATGTCGTATCATGTTCTAAATTCCCATAGTCAATCTACTCTTGTTTGTGTTAGTCTATCCTTACATGTCTTAATTAATTTATTTAACACTTATTCTACATCCTACTTGATAAATTACTCTCATGCCATAGTTGAACTTGTTGCTTTTATTTGATACATGTCATCTCTTTCATTGTTGAACATCATTTCTTGAAATCATTGTATGTGTATCTCTTTCATTGTTAATTTTTATTATTTGAAGTCATTGTTACTAGTTATCCATTTCGTTGCTATTATTCTCATTTAAAGTCATGTTATTCCTTCCATTGTGAGTTATTTGTATTTAATTTGTAGTTACACATTATCATTCTTATTGTTTAGTTATTGGTGTTGAAGTTGTGGAAGACGTATCATTTTGAAGCGAGGTTGATAATTGTTAAGATACTTTTCTTGTTGAGAATCTTACATTCATTGTTATTGTTGATATTCTTTTATATGTTATGGTGGAGCCATGGGCCATTGTCGTGGAAATATTGATATTGTTGATTGTTGGCAAGTTATGATATATGGGCACTTGTGGTGGGAGTTGTTATTGTGCTGTTATATTGATGCATGCAGCACTATAAGGCTAGGGGTTAATGTCCATGCGGCTGTATAAGGTGGGACTTATGTGCGTTTTGATAGTAGGGGAACTACGTGAAGACACGTGGCGTCATAAGGTGGGCTAAAGTGCACGTAGCTATTTCGGAAAATTTATATTCAAAACCTATTTCAAATGTAAGGTTCATGTCACGGCATAAGGAAGGATTGTGATTGAGATTGTGAATTGTGAATACGAGGCGGTACCTCGGTTGTGATTCTTGATATATATACACGAGGCAGTATCTCAATGGTGATTCTTATTGTCCACAACCCAGTACCTCGTTGTGATTCTTGTTGTTTTTATTTCCTATTTTTGTCAGTTATTGTCCGTATATGATCATTGTAGTTCTCCTTAACAGATTTCTTTATGTTATTTCCGTGCTTACCATTCCGGTATTAGTTCATGCGGTTAACTATTTTGCATAAGTTATTTCTCCGTTTTCCATTATTTATCTTTATTATGTTTCATACTGTTTATTTATATCCTAGTAGGTGTCTCGACATGCCCTCGTTACTTCTCTACCGAGGTTAGTCTTGATACTTACTGGGTACAATTTTGGTGTACTCGTATTACGCTTCTGCACATTTTTGTGTAGATCCAGGTACGTTTGCTCGTACTGTCATTAGTGATCATTTGTTAGCTGCTTTGCAGATACTTCAAGGTATGCATGTTCGGCGTCTGCGAGCCTCAGAGTCACTTTACTTTATTCTTATTTCCTATTGTATTTTCTTTCAACTAGTGATGTAGTAGATATTCTAGTTTTACTTTGAAGAGCTTATGAATCAGTTCCACCGGTTTTGGGAGTATATTGACGAGATCCGATTTTCGGAAGGTTATACTAGCTATTTAGCTTTGTTTTGGTATTTTGTTAGTTATTTCTGCCAAGTTATTATTATTTGTTAGGCTTACCTAGTCGTAGAGACTAGGTTCCATCACGACATCCTATAGAGGGAAATTGGAGCCGTGACAAGTTGGTATCAAAGCTCTAGGTTCATAGGTTTTAAGAGTCATAAGCAGGTTTAGTAGAGTATTGCGGATCGGTACGGAGACATGTGTACTTATCTTCGAGAGTCTACAGAACTGTTAGGAAACTTCATTTCTCTGATTCCTTATCGTGCGAATTCGTTGACTTCGAAAATTGAATCTTTGACTTTCTATTCTCTCACGGATGGTGAGGACACGCACTACTGGATTTGATGATCAGACACCCGCACCCCCTCCTAGAGTCGCGAGAGGCCAGGGTCGAGGCGAAGGCTGAGGAGGAGCAAGTGGTGCAGCCAGAGCACCTGCCCGAGCTGCGACAAAGGAGCCACCAGTAGCTGCAGTTGAGGGGCAGGCACCCCAGACGCCTGTTGCCACCCCTGCACTACAGGAGATCCTCGCACAGTTCGTGAGCATGTTTGGTACAGTAGCTCATGTGGGGTTGATTACACTTGCACCAGCCATATCTCAGGTTGGGGGAGGAGCTCAAACTCCCGCGGCCCGTACCGTAGAGCTGCGGGTCCAGGTTCATCAGGTCCCAGAGGTTATATCAATACAACCTATTGTTCTGGTTCAGCCCGTGGTTAGGGTAGCATCATCTGAGGAGCAGCAACTTAAACTTGAGAGGTTCAAGAAGTATGACCCTCCTACTTTCAGTGGTTTATCTTTAGAGGATGCACATGGTTTTCTTGAGGAGCGCCACCGTATTCTCCACACCATGGGTATTATGGAAACGAGCAAGATTGCTTTCACTACTTTCCAGCTGTCCGGAGCGGCATATCAGTGGTGGCAAGTGTACAAGGAGGGTAGCCCAGCCGATGCAGCTTTACCTAGACCTCATTTGTTTGTTAAGATTAAGATGTCTGAATCAGAATACACATCTGAATATCGAGATGTGCATTAAAATTAAGACATCTCTAAATACACAACTGAATATTAAGATGTGTATTAAGATCTGAATACTAAATGATTAAGACTGTTTGATTTTTAACATCTGAATGTATAAGATTTATCTTTATTTGAAAATTATTAAACATAAAATTCAAATAAAATACTAATTAATCTAATGTTCTATCAATAAAATATATAGTTTTTTAAAGGGATGTTTCCATAAATAGCCGGCCATACTAACTGTTTACTTTTTCTAGCCATATACGTAGATTATACATAATTATACATATGTAATACATAAATTATATATTCACCAGCTATTTTAAGTTTAAGTGATAGGGTGAGTGGCTATTTGGGTAAATTGTTCTTTTTAAAATATGCTAGTTGTTGGTGGTAATGGCTAACGGGTGAATGCCGACTAAAGGCGGTGGTTTGTGGTAGTTTTGATTGATGGTGGTTGTTCAGGTTAGTAGCTAGTGGTGATTGGTTATGGTAGTGATTATGATTAAGGATGGTGGTGATAGTTAATAATGGCGGGTGGTGGTGCTAGTTGTGATTGAGCAAGTGGTGGCGGGTGGTGGTAGGTTATAATGATGGGCAGTGTCGGCTGTGGTTGTTGATGGTGATGTGGTAGTTAGTTGTGATAGTTGAGGTGAATGAGTGTTGATTGTGGTTGAGAATGATGGTGGTTGCAGTGGTAGAGATGGTGGGTGGTGATAGTCGATGATGATGGCGGCTATGATTGATGATGATAGTGGTGTGGTGGTGGCGGCAGCGGCATGGTGGTAGTTGATAATGGTAGACGGTGACGGCAGTTAATAACCAATATGGATGATAGCCTCTTAATTGAATTAAGTCTCTGTTATAGATCTTAATCATACAGACCTATTCGGACTCATTAAGTGGTTATGAAGTAAAAAAACACACTTATTGATTTAGATCTAAATAATTAAGATTCAGACCTCCATTAAGTGTAAACAAATGAGGCCTTACATGGACTCGGTTTTCAGAGTTATTCTTGAGGGAGTTTGTTCCCCAGACCCTTAGGGATGCATGGCGCGCAGAGTTTGAGCAGTTGCACCAGGGTACTATGATAGTGTCGGAGTATGCGGTCTCATTCAGCGATTTGTCCAGACATGCACCTACCTTCGTTTCTATAGTCAGAGAGTGAGTCCGTCGATTTATCGAGGGGCTCAACTATGGTATTAGGTTCATCAAGCTTGAGATTTGGAGATAGATACCCTATATTAGCAGGTGGTAGAGATGCCACGGAGTTTGGAGGGTATGCGGGGACGTGACAGAGATGATAGGGATGCCAAGAGGTCTCGAGGTACGAGAGGATTTAATGGCGGTCAAGCTGCAACTATAGCCCGTCATGGTAGAGGCTATGTGAGCCATCTAGTTCACTCGGCACTTCCAGTTTCTAGTGGTGCTCTAGTTGTTCCGAGGTCTCAGGCTGAACACTTTGCTCAGCCACTTTCTAGTGCACCTCCTGCATGCGGTTTCTTCATCGGTCAGTCCAGCAGGCCAAACTCGAACCAGTCCCACTAGCCACGCCCATCAAGAGCTTGCTTTGAGTGTGGTGATACCCACCACATGGTTAGACACTGCCCCAGACTCAGGAGGGGTGCACCTCCGAAGGCCACTCAAGCTCCACGGATTCAATCAAGTCAACAGACTTCTCGGGCCATGGTTTCTACCCTAGTTGCCGCTCCACCCGCACAGACAACTAGGGGTGGGGGACAGGCGGGTAGAGGTCGCCCTAGAGGAGGAGGCCACGCTAAATTCTATGCTTTTTCGGATAGGACGGAGGCAGTTTCTTCAGATTGAGTCATTACATGTATGGTTCCGGTTTGCCATAGAGATGCATCAATCTTATTTGATCCGGGATCCACTTATTCATATGTGTCATCTTACTTTGCTCCGTATATGAATATATCACGTGATTTTTTGAGTTCTCTTGTTTATGTGTCCACCCCTATGGGAGATTCTATTATTATGTACTGTGTGCATCAGTCGTGTTTAGTTGTTAATGGTGGTTTTGAGACCAGAATTTATCTATTATTACTTAATATGGTAGACTTTGATGTTATCTTGAGCATGGAAAGGTTGTCGCCTTATCATGCTATTCTAGATTTTCAAGCCAAGACTGTGACGCTGTCTATGCCAGGTTTAAAATGGTTAGAGTGGAGGGGAGCATTGGATTATGTACCTAACAGGGTTATATCATTTCTAAAGGTTCAGCTGATGGTTGAGAAGGGGTATGATGTTTATATAGCCTTTATGAGAGATGTCATTGTTGATACTCCTACCGTTGAGTTAGTTTCAGTAGGGAGAGACTTTACAAATGTATTTCCAGTGGATCTTGCGGGCATGCTACCCGATAGAGATATTTGTAACGACGCCGATCGTTTTGAGAGTTGAAGCCCTATTTCCCTACTCACTGCATATTTTGTACTTTATAGCTGTTATATGGCTAGCCGAGGTAGTCGGTTCGGGTCTGGAGAGATTTCAAAATGAATTGATACACTTAGTCTCCAAGTTGGGAACTTAAGTTGAAAAGGTTTACCGGATGTTGACTTATAAGTAAACGACTCCGAAATGGAGTTTTGATAGTTACAGTAGCTCCGTTGGGTGATTTTGTACTTAGGAGTGTGTTCAGATTTTGTTTTGGAGGTCCGTAGTTGAATTAGTATTGAAATGACGAAAGATGGAAATTTGGAAGTTTGAACGAGAGTGTACTTCGTGGCTAGCGGGCTCATATTGGGGTTCCGAAAGTTGGAGTAGGTCTGTGGTCTCAATTGTGACTTTTGTGCAAAATTTGGGGTCAACGGACATGATTTGATAGGTTTCAGTGTCGTTTATAGAAGTTGCAATTCCTTAGTTTCAATAGGCTTGAATTTGGGGTGCGATTCGTGTGTTTGATATTGTTTAAGGTGATTGTCGGCTTAGTAGCTTCCGCATATGCGGATGATGGACCGAAAAAGTGGTGCCGTAAAAGCGGCTAAATTGGTCGCAGAAGCGAGAGTGCTGGGTAGATTATTTAAAACGAGGGTTCCGTGCTTTTCACCATTTTAAACATTTCAAGCTCGGGATTGGGCGATTTATGAGAGGATTTTTGAGGGTTTCTTGAGGTAAGTCCCTTGTGCTCATTTTTAATCAATAATCTTGTTTACCCATTGAATTTCCCATCTACTTTGTGTGTATTTAAGGTGGAATTTGGGAGTTTGAGGCTAGGGATTTGGAGAGTTGAATTTGGGGATTTAGGTGACAATTTGGTGTCGAATTTTGGTAAATTTTGTATGGTTGGACTTGTGGTTGAATCGGCTTTCGGATTTTGTGACTTTTAACGGATTTTGAGACGTGGGCCCGGGGACTGGCTTTTGAGTCGACTTTTGACTTTTGATTAATAACTTAGTGTTTTTCTTATGGAATTAAATCCTTTAGCTCGTGTTGATTGTATTGAACCGTTTATGGCTAGATTCGAGACATTTGGAGGCCGATTCACGAGGTAAGAGCGTGTTGGAGTAGGGATTTCCATTGTTTGAGGTAAGTAACAGTTCTAAATTTGGTTCTGAGGGTATGAAACCCCCTAATATGTGTCATGTAATGGGTTTTGAGGTGACGGGCGTGTAGGCGTGAATCGCAAGATTTATGACTTGGTCAATTCCATGGAACTGAATAGTCGAGAAATCTGTTGTTATCTGTATATTCTCTATGTGTTATAAATATTGAACTGCAAATGATGTGAAAAGTCATGTTTAGACTATGTGT
Source organism: Nicotiana knightiana (assembly GCA_005239525.1). NCBI lineage: Eukaryota > Viridiplantae > Streptophyta > Magnoliopsida > Solanales > Solanaceae > Nicotiana > Nicotiana knightiana. Next base: position 92,589 of record ML387095.1, on the reverse strand, counting down.
TGGCATTGTAGGGACCCACAGAGCTCATGTACAAGTTGAATTATCTGTTAATTATTTGTTAGTACTCAATCACAGTTTTACTTGCATAACACATCTCAATCTCTATTGTTCATTATTAATATATTATAACATTGTTGTTTCAGCTTATTATCATGATTACCGAGAGCCCGAGAGAATGACAGGTTGATGACTGAGTGAGGCCGAGGGTCTTATTTTGTGAGTATATTTCTGGGATCGGGATGTACGCCGCAATATGTTTTATTGATCTATGCCATGACTTGCTTGTTATAGAGCTTGGGCTGAAAGAGACCCTTCGAAGTTTGTACACACCCCTAGTGAGCGTACGTACCTACTGAGTGCGAGTACCGAGTACCGAGCGATTGAGAAGAATGAGAGACCGTGGGAAATGAGTGACTGTGAGGTTGGAGTGCATGGGAGAATTGAGTCACTACTGCTCTGAGATTTGTGCACTTGATTTCATTACTGTTGAGCTTCAACTGGCATATATCATTGTCATGTAGTTTCTGAGAGATATTATATCCTAATCCAATTCAACTTGACATAAATTAATTGTTATGGCCTTAACTATCGATATTTAAAGCATGCCTATCTTTCTATGTTCAAATTTCTATAAATAAGCTATAGTCATGAAACTCGTTACTACGTTCAGTCCATTATTTAGTCTTGTTACTTACTGAGTTGGTTGTACTCATGCTACACCCTGTACCTCATGTGCATATCCAGGTACTTCCGATCACGACGCTTTTTGAGTGTGGAGTCCGAATTTATGAAGACTATCAATGTAACTGCTTGGCGTTTGCAGACCTTTACTTTGATGAAGTTCGATGCTATTTGGGTGATTGTGGATCATCTGACCAAGTCCGCGCACTTCATTCCAGTTGGGACTACTTATTCTTTAGAGCTTTTGGCTGAGATTTACATCCGCGGGATTGTTCGCCTTCACGGTGTGCTAGTGTCCATCATTTTAGATCGGGGCATGCAGCTTTGGAGAGCCGTGCAGCGAGAGTTGGGAACCCAGGTTGAGTTGAATACATCATTTCACCCTCAGACAGACGGACAATCAGAACACACTATTCAAATATTGGAGGACATTCTACGCGCTTGTGTCATTGATTTCGACGGTTCACGGGATCAGTTTCTACCGCTCGCGGAGTTTGCCTATAAAAATAGCTACCATTCGAGCATTCAGATGGATCTGTATGAGGCTTTTTATAGGATGCATTGTCAATCTCTGGTGGGTTGGTTTGAGCCTGGGGAGGCTAGGCTATTAGGTACTAACTTGGTTTAGGATGCTTTAGACAAAGTTAAATTGATTCAGGATCGGCTTCGCACGGCGCAGTCCAGACAAAAGTGTTACGCCGATATGAAGGTTCGTGATGTTTCTTTCATGATTAGAGAGAAGGTACTGCTCAAGGTTTGAAGGGTGATATGATGTTCGGGAAGAAGGAAAAGTTGAGCCCTCGGTATATTGGGTCGTTTGAGGTACTCTATAGGATTGGAGATGTGGCTTACAAGCTTTCCTTGCCACCTAGTTTGTCGAGTGTGCATATAGTGTTTCATGTTTCTATGCTTCGGAAGTATGTCGGTGATCCATCTCATGTTTTGGATTCCAACATGGTTCAGTTGGATAGCGATTTGACTTATTACGTGGAGCCGGTGGCCATTTTGGATCGACAGGTTCGAAAGTTGGGGTCAAAGGACATAGCTTCAGTGAAGGTGCAAGGGAGAGATTAGCCAGTTGAGGAGGGTACTTGGGAGATCGAGTGGGAGATGCAGAGAAGATATCCGTTCCTATTGAGACTCCAGGTACGTTTCTATACCCGTTCGAGGACAAATATTTGTTTAAGAGGGGAAGGATGTAACGACCCGACCGGTCATTTTGAGAGTTGTAGCCTCGTTTCCCTACTCACTACTCATATTTTGAAATGAATTGAGACACTTTGTCTCAAAGTTGGAAGCTTAAGTTGAAAAGGTTGACTGGATGTTGACTTATGAGTAAATGACTCTGGAATGGAGTTTTACGGTTTCGTTAACTCCCTTGGGTGAGTTTGGACTTACGAGTGTGTCCGGATTGTGTTTGGAGGTTCTTAGTTAAGTTAAGCTTGAAATGGAAAAAGTTGGATATTTGAAAGTTTGATAGAGAATGGACTTTATGGCTACCGGGCTCGGATTGGAGTAGGTGGTGTCAATTGTGACTTGAGGTCAATCAGACGTGATTTGATAAGTTTCGACACCGTTTGTAGAAGTTGGAATTCTTTAGTTTCAATAGGCTTGAATTGGGGTGAGATTTGTGTTTTTGATATTGTTGAAGGTGATCTTGAGGGCTCGACAAAGTTCATATCATATTTTAGGACTTGTTTGTATGTTTGGTTGAGGTTCCGGGGGCATCAGGTTAATTTCTGATGGTTAACGGATCGAAAATGAGACTTAGTGCATTGTTGAAGTTGGGGTTCTGCTGGTGTAATTGCACCTGCAGAGCTTTAATCGCAGGTGCAAGCTAGCAGGTGCGGGTTGTGCCGCGCATATGCGATTTTTAAGGGGAGTGCGTAGTGGCCTCAGGTGCAAGGGAATTACCACACCTGCGTGGCCGCATATGCGGCATTAGGATCGTAGAAATGGAAAATGATTGAGGAGGCTAGTCCGCAGAAGCGGGTTGTTTGAGCAGCAGATGCGTGCCTGCAGAAGCGGGGATTTCGACTGCAGAAATGGTTGGTCAGATTAGTGTCTTCCGCAGATGCGGATGATGGACCGCAAAAGCGATGCCGTAGAAGCGACTAAATTGGTCGCAGAAGCGAGAGTGCTGGGCAGATTATTAAAATTTGAGGGTTACGTGTTTTTCACCATTTTAAACATTTCAAGATCGGGATTGGGCAATTTTTTAGGGGTTTCTTGAGGTAAGTCCTTGTGCTCATTCTTAATCAATAATCTTATTTCCCCATTAAACTTCCCAACTAGTTTGTGTGTATTTAAGGTGGAATTTGGGAGTTTGAGGCTAGGGATTTGGAGAGTTATATTTGGGGATTTGGGTGACGATTTGGTGTCGGATTTTGGTAAATTTGTTATGGTTGGACTCGTGGTTGAATTGGCTTTTGGGTTTGACTTTTATCGGATTTCGAGGCGTGGACTCGGGGGCCGACTTTTTAGTCGACTTTTGTCTTTTGATTAATAATTTAGTATTTTTCTTATGGAATTAAATCCTTTAGCTCATGTTGATTGTATCAAATTGTTTGTGGCTAGATTCGAGGAAATTGGAGGCCGATTCACGAGCAAAGGGGGTGTTGGAGTAGAGATTTTCATGGTTTAAGGTAAGTAACATTTCTAAATTTGGTTCTGAGGGTATAAAACCCCGTAATATGTGTCATGTGATTGGTTTTGAGGTGACGCACATACTAGGTGATGGGTGTGTGGTCGTGCACCGTAGGAATTATGACTTGGTAAATTCCATGGAACTAAATAGTCAATAAACCTATTGTTATCCATATATTCTCTCTATGTTATAGAAATTGAATTGTAAATAATATTAGAAATCATGTTTAGACTATGTGTTGTCATTGTAGGGACCCGCAGAGGCCGTGAACATGTTGAATTATCTGCTAAATTGTTGTTTTGTAGTCAATCACAGTTTTACTTTCATATTACATCTCACTCTCTATTGTTCCTTATTGATATTGTATCATTGATGTTTGGGCTGATTATCATGATTACCGAGAGCCCGAGAGACTGGAGAGGTTGATGACTGAGTGAGGCTGAGGGTCTGATTTTGTGAGGATATTTATGGGATCGGTCTCCACGCCGAATCATGTTTTATTGATCTATACCATGATTGGCTTGTTATAGAGCTTGGGTTGAAGGAGCCCCTCCAGAGTCTGTACACACCCCCAGTGAGTGCAGGTACCTATTGAGTGCAATTGTTGAGTGCCGAGTGATGAGCGAGTGAGAGGAATGAGAGAGCGTGAGGAATGAGTGACTGTAAGGTTGGAGTGCATGGGAGGAATGAGTGACTGCTGCTCTAAGATTTGTGCACTTGATTTCATTAATGTTGAGCTTCAACTGGCATATATCATTGTCATGTAATTTCTGAGAGATATTTTATTTAGCTTCAATTGAACTTGACATGAATTAACTGTTTTGGCCTTAATTGTCAATTTTGAAAGCATGTTTATCTTTCTATGTTAAAATTTATGTAATTTAGCAATAGCCATGAAGCTCGTCAATACTTTAAGTTCATTATTTAGCCTTTGGTAATTACTGAGTTGGTTGTATGTGCAGATCCAGGTGCTTCTAGTCACTGCGGTTGCTGAGTTGTGGACTCTGGATTTTCAAAGACTATCGAGGTAGCTGCTTGGCATTCACGGACCTTGACTCTCTATCCTTATCGTTCATTTTATGTTTCAGTTTTATTACCTAGATGGTGTTTTAGACTATGTCTTTATGTAGATCCTTATGTTTTCGGTGACTCCCCGGTTATGGGAAGAGATTTTGTATTAAATTATGATTTCTTACTATGGTTTTCAAAAAAATTTCCTTAATTTTAACTACTTCTATATCTTTCAAAGCTTTAGAGTGATGGAAATGTCGGCATAGTCGGCTTGCCTAGTACCATGATAGGCACCATCATGAAAAATTAGTTTTGGGTCGTGACAATATCTATTTTGATATTGATGTGTTGACGGGCACTCAACCCATTGCTATTCCACCATATCGTATGGACCCAGCGGAGTTGGAGTTAAAGGATCAGTTGCAAGAGTTTCTTGATAAGGGTTTCATTCGGTTTAGTGTATCGCCTTGGTGTTGCCTACGAGCTCAGGTTCTTATAATGTGTATTGTGATGCGTCACGTGTTGGCCTTGGTGCGGTGTTGATGCGTGACGGTAGGGAGATTGCCTACGCATCTCGACAACTGTAGACCCATGAAAAGAATTATCCAGTCCATGAATTGGAGTTGGAAACCGTTGTTCATGCATTAAAGATCTGGCGGCATTATTTGTATGGTGTCCCTTGTGAGGTGTTTACCGACCATCAGAGTTTACATCATCTGTTCAAATAGAAAGATCTTAACTTGAGGAAATGGAGGTGGTTAGAGGCTTAAGGACTATGATATCACAATTCTATATCATCCCGGGAAGGCCAATATTGTGGCCGATGCCTTGAGCCGAAAGGCAGAGAGTTTGGGCAGTTTAGTGTATTTAACGGAAGCGGAGAGGCCATAAACATTGGATGTTCAGGCCTTAGCCCACCATTTTGTTAGATTGGATGTTTCGGATCCCAGTTGAGTTCTTGCTTGCATGGTTTCTCGGTCTCCTCTTTATGATCGTATCAGAGAGCGTCAGTATGACGACCCCCACTTGCTTGTCCTCAAGGACACGGTTCAGCATAGCATTGCCAATGAGGTTTCTATCGAAGATGACGGTGTGTTACAGATGTAGGGTTGGTTATGTGTGCTCAATATGGATGGGTTGCGTGAGTTGATTCTTCATGAGTCTCACAGTTCGAGGTTCTCCATTCATCTGGGTGCCGCTAAGATGTATTAGGACTTGAGGCAGCACTATTGGTGGAGGAGGATGAAGAAAGACATAGTGGAGTATGTAGCTCAGTGCCTAAATTGTCAGCAAGTGAAGTATGACCATTAGCGGCCGGCAGTTTGCTTTAGCGACTTGAGATTCCCGAGTGGAAATGAGAGTGTATTACCATGGAATTCGTTGCTGGACTCCCACGAACTCAGATGAAATTTGACGCGGTATGGATGATTGTGGACAAGTTGACAAAGTCGGCTCATTTCATTCCAGTAGTGACTACCTATTATTCAGAGTTACTGGCTCAGGTTTACATCTGCGAGATTCTCTGACTTCATTGCATGTCAGTATCCATCATCTCTGACCGGGGTACGCAGTTCATATCATATTTTTGGAGAGTGGTACAACGTGAGATACCCACACGGGTTGAGTTGAATACAACATTTCACCCCGAGACGGACAGACATTCTGAGTGCACCATTCAGATATTGGAGGATATGCTTCATCCCTGAGTTATGGATTTCGATGTCTCTTATGATTAGTTTTTGCCACTAGAGGAGTTTTCCTACAACAACATATACCAATCAAGTATTCAGATGGCTCCTTATAAGGCCCTTTATGGGAGACAATGTCGTTCTCCAGTTGGGTGGTTTGATCCGGGTGAGGCTAAGTTATTAGGCACAGATTTGGTTCGAGATGCCTTGGAGAAGGTAAAGTTGATCCAGGATCGGCTTCGTACAGCCCAATCCAGATAGAAGAGTTATGCAGATTGGAAGGTTCACGATGTTGCATTCATGATTAGAGATAGATTCTTGCTCCTGGTTTCACCCATAAAGGGCGTGATGAGGTTTGGGAAGAAGGGCAAGTTGAGCCCTAGGTATATCGAACCTTTTGAGATCCTTGAGAGGATTGGTGAGGTGGCCTACAATCTTGCATTTCCACCTAGTTTATGTGCATTTCACCCGGATAGTGATCCGTCTCATGTTCTAGACTTCAGCACAGTCCAATTGGATGAGGATTTGACTTCTATTGAAGAGCCTAAGCCTATCTTAGATAGACAGGTCCAGAAGTTGAGATCAAATAATATTGCTTTAGTAAAGGTTCAATGGAGGGGTCATCCGGTCGAGGAGGCGACGTGGGAGACCGAGCACGACATGCGGAGTCGTTATCCTCATCTATTCATCACTTTAGGTATGTCATTATGCACGTTCTAGGACGAACACATGTTTTAAGAGGGGGAGAATGTAAAGACACGATCAGTCGTTTTGTGTAGTTGCTCCTCGTTACCCTTTTTATGCTTCACACATGTGTGTTTATGGTTTTATGACTTGCGAGGTTGGTTAGTTTCATTCCGGATAGCTTTTGGGTTGATTTGAACCCTTAGATTCTTGAATTCAAAGTTTAAATTAGAAATGTTGATCAAACTTTGACTTTCGTGAGAACGACCTCGGACATGTATCAGAATTGTTTCAAACTTAAAATGAACTTCTAGTGAGCTGGTGGTCAGTTATCGCAATTGCGAGCACCAGCCTCGCAATTGCAAATATTACAGTAGGGAGAATATGTCGTAAATGCGAATTCCCCTACGCATTTGCGAAGTCACTAGGATTTTGCTTGGTTTGCAATTACGAACAAACGTTCGCTTTTGCGATGATAGCCAATTCACAATTGTGAAGCCTTTTCTCGCAATTGCGATGATGCATGAGGATGCCAGGGTTCGCAAATACGAGCCCTGGTCCACAATTGCGAGGGTTCGCAAATGTGAAATATGTGTCACAAATGCGACATCTGCAGCTGGTACAAATGGCTAGGAGACGGGTTCTTAAAAAAATCTCTCATTTTTAAACCCTATACTCGGTAGGAGGCAATTTAGTGAGGAGATTTTTTACCTACAAATTTTGAGTTGTGATTCTATTCCATTTATAACTATATTCCATCAACATATCATGGATTTTAACATCAAAATAATGTGAATCAAAGTGAAAAATTTGTGAAACTTTGTCAAGTTTTAAAAAATAAGAAATTGAGTTTTGAGTGTCGATTTGGACTCGAATTTTGAAACTAATCACATATATGAACTCGTAGGGTCATGGATAATCGGAATCTACCATTGGACCTGGGTTTTGACCGAGTAAGCCCGGGGTTGACTTTTATATACTTTTTGGGGAAAAATATAAAGATCTTAGCCTTATCTATTGTAATTGATTTCCCTAGCATTGTTTGATGATATTAAGTCAATTTTGGTTAGATGTGAGCTGTGTGGAGGCGAATTTCAAGGGAAAATCTATTTTCGAGTGTTGAACTAGCGTAGTTGAGGTAAGTATCTTGTCTAACTTTGTGTGGGAGAATTACCCCCTTAGGATTGGCATTGATTTATTCATTTGTTCTATGTAACATCCGTGTACGCATGGTGATGAGTGGGTACATGTTGTACGACCGGTTTAGGCTATTTAAACTATTTCCATGCTTTAATTGAAATGCCATACCAGATTCTTATTGTTGAGTTATTAGTGTTGAAGTTGTGAAAGCCTTATCATTTTGAAGAGAATTTGATAATTGTTAAGATAACTTTCTTGTTGAGAATTTTACATTCATTGTTATTGTTGATATTTTTGTACACATTGTGGTGGAGCCGTGGGCTATTGTTGTGGAAATATTGATACTGTTGATTGTTGGCAAGTTATGATATATGGGCACTTATGGTGCGAGGTGTTAATGTGATGTGATATTGACGCGCATGCATATGCGCCAGTATAAGGCTTGGGGTTAATATGCATGTAGCGGTATAAGGTGGGACTTATGTGCATGTTACTTGTAGGCGAACTACGTGAAGCCACGCGATGTCATAAAGTGGGCTAAAGTGCGTGTAGCTATTTCGAAAAAACTATTTTCAAAACTTATTTCAAATGTAACGCTCAAGCGGCGACATAAGGAAGGATTGTGGTTGAGATTGTGAATTGTAAATACAAGGCGGTACCTCGGTGGTAATTATTATTGTACACGAGGGGGTACCTCGTTGTGATTCTTGTTGTTTTGTTCTTCTTTGTTTCTTGTCAGTTATTGTTAGTATATGACCTTTGCGGTTCTCCTTAACTGATTTTTTTATATTATTTCTGTGATTACAATTCCTGTATTAGTTCATGCTGTAAACTGTTTCGCATCAGCTATTCCTTTGCTTTCCATTATTTATCCGTATTACGTTTCATACTATTTATTTATAGCCACGCGATGTCATAAAGTGGGCTAAAGTGCGTGTAGCTATTTCGAAAAAACTATTTTCAAAACTTATTTCAAATGTAACGCTCAAGCGGCGACATAAGGAAGGATTGTGGTTGAGATTGTGAATTGTAAATACAAGGCGGTACCTCGGTGGTAATTATTATTGTACACGAGGGGGTACCTCGTTGTGATTCTTGTTGTTTTGTTCTTCTTTGTTTCTTGTCAGTTATTGTTAGTATATGACCTTTGCGGTTCTCCTTAACTGATTTTTTTATATTATTTCTGTGATTACAATTCCTGTATTAGTTCATGCTGTAAACTGTTTCGCATCAGCTATTCCTTTGCTTTCCATTATTTATCCGTATTACGTTTCATACTATTTATTTATATCCTAGTAGGTATCTTGACCTGGCCTCATCACTACTCTACGGAGGTTAGGCTTGATACTTACTGGGTACAGTTGTGGTGTACTCATATTACGCTCCTGCATATTTTTGTGCAGATCCAGGTACGTCTGCTCATACCGGTCGTTAGTGATCATCTGTTAACTATTTTACGGAAACTTCAAGGTATGCCTGCTCGGCGTCCATAGGCCTCGGATTAACCTTCCTTTATTCTTATTTCCTGTTGGATTTTCTCCAATGTTATAGATATTCTAGTTTTACTATGTAGAGCATATGACTCAGTTCCACCGATTTTGGGAGTATATTGATGAGATTCTATTTTCGGAAGGTTATACCAATTGTTCAGCTTTGTTTTAGTATTTTGTTTATTATTTCTGCCAAGTTATTGTTAATAGTTAGACTTACTTTGTCATAGAGATTAGGTGCCATCACGACATCGTACGAAGAAAAATTGGGGTCGTGACATTCTTGTACTTCGATTATCTTATTTATCTGTGGGAGTCACTACTCCTTTTTAGACTGCTTTATCATGACTTATTCGGTTTCCTTACTTTCATTTTCTTACATTGAATTGATTGTCCTAATTTAAAATTTTCTTTGTCATGCTTTCTCTTGAGCCGAGGGTATTCAGAAACAACCTCTCTACCTCCCAAGGTAGAGGTAAGGTTTGCGTAAATTCTATTTCTCCAGACCAGGGGCGTCTCAAGTATAGGTGGGGCCTAAAGTCAAAGTGTAATATGATGCCTAAATTTTAAAAGAAAATTATAAGATATATTTTATTTGAAGTTTATTCTTCTAGCTTTTTGAGATACAACGTTGTTAAAAAAAAAATTATAATAAATTTTCTCTACTAATTTCTTTTCAATTGGTAATAATATAGCCAATTCATTTAATTTTTTTTAAAAGTATTGTTGATATTAGATAAAAATTTATAGAGCAATAAAAAAATAAAATATTGAAAGTTTAGAAGTATTGTTGAACACTTGAATTAATGCAAGAGAGGCAAAGGGCACCTTTCATCTAGATAAGTGGCAATTGCCCAACTTCAGAATTAGACATGATAAGGCAAGTTTTTATGTTAGTTAATTGTTCAGTGATATGGACCAGAAGGCTAAAGAACTTAGTCCAATTTTTCAAAAGGTTGAACCCATTCAATCTTTGATGTAACAGAGGTCAGGCCTAGCCACCCTTCTTTTGTTATCTTTTGCGACTGAATGAAAGCACACCCAATCTCTAATGGGTGGGATTAAATAAAAAAAGAATTAATGCAATCTTGTAGAAAGAAGGTGAATAAGAATATTAAAGAGAAAGATAAAAAATATGTAAGGTTTCTCAAGGGATTGGGAAAAAAAATGATTGACTTGGACAAATTAAGAAAGGAAGAATAAAGTTTTTACACTTTCTGTAATGAAGGAGTAACAAGTGAAAAATTATAACGTCCGGAAAACTATTCATTTACCCATTTTTAAGTAAGCTAAATTATTATCTTATTTATATATCTAAAAAACTTTCTTTTCTTTTATATTAAAAACTCTACTTTTGTATTAAAAGTACTAAATATTATTTTTTTAAATACCTATAAACTTATTATTTTTAAAAAATGCATCCATTATTAATGTTACAGGGAGCTCTACCAAATAGATTGGTCTTGAAAGAGTTGCAGATACCTGCATTGCCTAGAGGACGGATTGGTACTTCGGCTATTTAAGTAGGACTGCAAAGAACCACAGCAGTTTTGAAAAATAACATCTTTGTTTAACTATGCATTACTCATTTAAATCACCAGCTACTATTAGATAGCTTTCATGTTTTGTGCCCTGTCATCCTATTTTCATATTATCAATTTAAGTTGATCCACAACACCATATATAATTTTTCATATCAATTCAGAAATGTACGCTAATTTGACAACTAGAGTAACAAGTTAATATAACCAGTGAATTATATTGCATTGTTAGTATAAAAGAAATTTATATTGTCTCTGAATAAAACTTAAACTCACGATTACCTTTAGGTAAACATTGGATTTTGAAGGGGAAGAAAGATAATCACGAATAACAAATCTTGGGAGCATAATTTTCATGTCGTAGTATTTAGTAGAGTTGGGCATAAAATCCGATTTTCGGATCGGACCGAACTAATTCAGTATTTCAATATCGGTTGGTACTAATTCGATAAAAATTTTTAGAACGGTTCTCGGTATTGAAGTTTTCATACTTTGGTAATACAGAAATATCGGAATATTTCGTAAAAATAGCACGGGCAAGCCAGTTTTCGGATTGGTCATTCAAAAATAGCCAGCGTTTGTCAAGTCATTAAAAAATAGCCATATTTTGCTGCAACAGAGAACGATCCAGCATAATATACTAGAGTTCGCTGCACCCGTGTATGAACTTCCAGCATATTATGCTGGAACTCAAACACGTGCAAACCTCCAGCATAATATACTGGAGATTCGAGCACCTGTGTATGAACTTCCAACATATTATACTGGATCGGTATACTTTGCTGGAACTTCCAGTATATTATGTTGGAGTTCTAGTATACTTATGCTGGAGTTCCAGTATACGTATACTGGAACTCCAGTATAATATGTTGGAGTTCCAGCATACTTATGCTGGAACTCCAGTATAATATTCTTGAGTATTTTTCGAATTTTGAACAGTGTTTTCGTTCAGATTTATCTTTACATGAAAAGTGACTAAATTTTGATTACTTTTAAAAATGTGACTAATTTTGAACGACCACTTGTAAATCTCGTTATTTTTGAATTTCTCCAGAATATTTCAATAAGCCCATCCCAAGCTCCCATTTCCCAACCAAGGTCCAACTCCAACAGTCCAACCCCTGTTCCAGCTGAAATATTTTAACTGTTGTTGTATTTGTGTTTGGCTTGTGGATTTTGAAGGGTAAAAATAGTATGGGCTAGCTAGTTTTCGGACTAGTCATTCAAAATAGTCAGCGTTTGTCAATTCATTAAAAAATAGCCATTATTTTGCTACAACAGAGACCAGACTAGCATAATATACTGGAATTAGGTGCACCTGTGTATGAATTTCCAGCATATTATGCTGGAACTCCAACACGCAGAAAGTTCCAGCATAATATACTGGAATTCGAGCACCTGTGTTTGAACTTCCAGCATATTACGCTGGATCAGTATACTTTGCTGGAACTCCAGTATATTATACTGGAATTCCAGGATACTATGCTGGAGTATTTTTCAGATTTGAACAGTATTTTTGTTCAGATTTATTTTTACATGAAAAGTGACTAAATTACAATTACTTTTGAAACTGTGGCTATCTTTGAACGACCACTTGTAAATCTTGTTATTTTTGAATTTCTCTTTTGGAGGGGGTGTCGCGTGTATCTTCAATATCAAAATCGTTTAAGGGGTTCGCTTGAGAGATTGCTTGATAGAGTAAATTGAACAAAATTCATCACTTTGACAATTTAGCTTCTAGCATGTGATTGGAACGATGCTGCAGAACATATATGTTAAGCCAAAACATCAAAGTTACATGTGAGGGTCATCGAGGTGGTGAAAAAAAAATATTATTCCTTTGAAAAATTGTTTATGAAAAACTAACCACAATCTTATCGCATCGTACCGAATTAAACTAAGAAACATCGAACCGTACCGAACTACTTTGGTACAGTATTTGGTATGCACAATTGATATACCAAATACTGAAGTACCAGATCAAAGTTCTTAAATACCGTTGTGAAGTATCGAATGCCCACCCTGTAACTACCCGACCGGTCGTTTTGAACTCTGGCGCGTCATTCAGCGGTTTGAGGCCTTGAGTGGCTCCACTTCAGGTACTATCACTTGTACGTGTGGTCGGAATTAAATTTCAGAAAGTTCGGAGTTGATTCGGAAAGAAAATTAATTTAGAAGCTTTAAGTTGGAAGAGTTGACCAAGGTTTGACTTTTAAGTAAATGACCTCGGAATCGGGATTTAAAGGTTTCACTAGGTTCGTATGATGATTTCGCACTTGGGCGTATATTCCGGTTGAGTATCGAATCACCGGGGAGCATTTCAACGCTTAGTTTGGAAGATTGCCATTTTGAAAGTTTAAGAAATTCTTGAATTCGGTTTGAAGGGGGGTTTCGGTGTTATCGATGTCCGTTGGGGATTCCGAGCCTTGGAATAAGTTCGTTTGTGATTTATGACTTGTATGTAAAGTTTAGCGTCATTCTGGAATATTTAAGTATGAATCGGACGTGTTCGTCGAAGTTTGGAAGTTTGAAAGTTTAAGGAAGAAATTTGGTCGTTGATTTGTAATTTGAGGCCTCGAGCAGGTGCATGTTATTTGTAGGTACTGGTTGGTGTGATTGCACGGGGTCTTGGGGGCCTCGGGTGTGTTTCGGGGTGGTTTCAGACCAAATTGAGATGAAAAGTTATTGTTGGATTGCTGGTGATGATGTTGTCCTTCAAGAACGCGGGGAAAGAGACACGTTCGTGTAGAAGGACTTTTGAGCTGGTGATTCCCCTACATGAACGCGAAAAGGGGCCTGCGAACGCATAGGTGGGCCTGGCAGTGCTTCACGAACGTGGAGGCCCAACCGTGAACACGAAGAGGAGATGAGGGAAACAGGGGAGGAGGCCTTTGGCCTGCGCGAACGCGACTAAGGAATCATGAACACGGAGGACTAGGGGAAGTGGTCATCGCGAATGCGGGAAGGCCACCGCGAATATAAAGAAGAGATTTTGGGGCAGGTCTATTTGACTTTCGCGATTGCGAAGAGGAAGGAACTGGACAGAGGGTTTATTTGGGAAATTCTTGGAGCTCTTGGGGGAAGATTTCTATCATCTATGTCAATGTAAGTAATTATATTCTCATACTTTGTGAGTTAAATACATTGTTTATATATGAATTTAAACATAGAAATTGGTTGAAATTTGAGATTTTGAAGAAAATCTAGAATTTAATAATTTGGGGATTTGAGTGTGAAATTGGACATGGAATTGAAATAAATTATATATTTGAGTTCTTAATATTATGGGTAAAGTTTATTTTGAAAATTTTCGGAATCCAGGCACGTGGCCTCGAGGGTTGACTTTCTTGACTTTTCGAGCGACGTTGGAAATTGTAAAACATGAATTGAATTATTATAAGTATTAGAGTATATTTTTATTGGTTTGCACATGGTTTGACGAGTTTCGGAATGTTTGGCTTAGAGTTGAGGTGTTAGAGAGGCGTTGGAGCCGGTTCTGGAACTTCGGAGCGAGGTAAGTCTCTTGTCTAACCATGTGAGGGGGAAACTACTCCCTATGTGATATTAATTGTTACGTGCTACTAGTTGTAGGTGCTACGTACGCACGAGGTGACGAGAGCCCGTATGTAGCTAATTCATATTTATGTTCGGGTAGACCTAGGATTTTATCATGCAATATTTGAATTACGTGAACTTATTTTGTTGACTTAATCAATTGAAAATATGATTTAATTTGATTTAAAATTTAATATATCTTAGGCCCAGCCCTATCACTTGAGTTGTTGGCAAGGAAATTGAGAAACGGTAAAAGGTTATATTCACTTTGTGCTTATGTGCTATATTGAAAACATGTATCTTATGATTCAGAATAACCTCCTTCCTTTCCTATGGAGCAGTCTAAATGCCTCGGCAGTATATAGATGCATCTATGGTTTGTGCCGCTCGACCCTCGGCAATGTATACATTATTCTAGATCGGGCTGAACGACCTAGACAGAATCGTGCATTATCGCTAGTAATTCGAATATTCACAAGATAAACCTTCCACTGATGCCCGACATTCTACAGTACTTCTTATTGATTTGATATTGACACTTGGCACTTTATGAGGTATTGAGGTAGAATTCAAGACCGAGAGATTTAGGCTTTAAAAGGGATGATTGGACTATTAAGATATTACATATTTACTCCACTATTGTTGTGCACTTCATATTTGTTAGAAATTATCATATTATTTATTCATTTGGACATCTAGTAAGTGTCGGGTCGACCCCTCATCACTACTTCTCCGGGGTTAGGCTAGATATTTACTGGGTACGCGATGATTTACGTACTCGTGCTGCACTTCTGCACTAAATGTGTAGGATCTGACAAATCTTTTGGTGATCATCTTGGCGCGTAGGCGCACCTATTGATGAGACCTTATGTGAGTTGCAATCCAAACTACGCATCGCAGCCCACAAAGACCCCACTGTACTATTTATTTTATCTTGTGTTATCCACATTTTAGACAAATGTTGTATTACTATTGTACTTCTTAGAAAATGCTCGTGCACTTGTGACACCGGATTTTCGGAGTTCATTCTGGTTGTTATCATAGATCACGTAATTATCATTATTTACTCTGTAAAATCTTTTTTTTTACTATTAAATTATTGGGAATTAGTAACTTCAAAGTAATAAAATTGAAAAATCAACGATGGCTTGCCTAACGGCGGCGTTAGGTGCCATCACGATCTATGATGGATTTTGGGTGGTGACACAACCCTAGTACTTAGGATGGTTTCTGAAATTATTTGGGCTACTTTGCTGTGAAGAAACAAGATAACGTGCTATTATTAGAATATTTTGCATCATTTTCATTTTATAATCTTTTATGGAGAATGATTAAGAACACATGGCTTCATCAAAATTTACAATTTTCAATAATTGAGGAAATTAAAGGAGAAAAGAAGAGTACTCTCAAGTACTTATCCTCAATTTTCACTAAACAAACAAGATAAAAAGAGATTATGTGTCTGAAGAACTTTCTTGGAAGTCCACACGCATGGTGTGAATCTTATGAATTGCAAGTACTTATAAAGTAGGTTGATTACCGCTCCTCAATTAGCAAACATTTTGTCTTCATAGGCGACAAATTTAATACCGGCTAGAATAGCATCTTTCCCCTCCCGTGCATGTATTTGCATGCATTATTATAAGATAATTCACAAACAACAATATCTAAACAACTACTTTATCAACTAATCAATCTATGTATTTCATGTTTCCTTTTATATGTATTTCCCATTTAGGAGGAAGTTTCTTAGGGGACAAATTTTGGTAACCTTAGCTGTTGCCCATTAGAGGACAACAAGTCCGTACAGAGAAGGATCCTTCCTGTCCTTTTTCCTCAGAGATCTCAGATCTTCACGTACTAATCCATCTTCTCATCACCCAAACTTCCTTTCTGTATTTAACTATAAATGGATTGCAAAGTGTAGATAACAAGTGTATCAATCCCATCTCAAACTCCCAAGCAAAAGTCCGAAGCTCAACAAAATATCTTCAAATATCAAATTCCTTTTGTCCAAGAAAAATCAATGGCCCTTCCCAATTTTGATGCTCTAAAGGACTTGCACGATTCGGCCAACGACATGCTTAATCACTCACCAGTAATCAAACGAGAAATAGCACATCAGGGACAAGAGAAATGGGCTCATGAAGTTTCAGAAACATCGTTAAGAATGCTAGACGTTTGTGGTACAACTAAAGATGTCCTTTTGCTCGTTAAAGATCATGTCCATGACCTCAAGTCCACTTTCAGAAGAATCACCGTCGGCGAAAACGCAACTGCAGAAAACAAGTTTGCACCTTATCAATGTCACAGGAAGAAGCTGAAGAAAGAGATGTTAAAACGCTTGCATTCCTTAAAAGGGATGAAAAATAACAAGTGCATAAACTCATCATCATTATCACTAGAGAACTCCGTGAAAGATAAAGAAAATAATCTCATGGTAGTTGTTAATGTGTTAAGAGAGGTAAGAGTTGCAACAATTTATATTTTGGAATCTTTGATGTCACTTATGTCAATGCCAAGCCCAAATACAAGGAAAACAAATAAAGGGTATTTTGGCTCCAAGTTGATGAGAGTAAACAGCTTAAGTTCATGGGAAAAATGCGACGCTATGACGCTGCAGTGTGCCAATAAAAGATTGGGAGCAGTGGAAATCGCCATTGAAGATGTTGAAGGAGAGCTGGAATGTATTATCCGGCGGTTGATCAGAACAAGAGCTTCACTCCTGAATATACTTACCTACTAGGAAAGGAGTAATATTGAAAGATGACTTGCAAGTAGGCCTTGAGCGGTTTTTCCATGCTCATTGTTTGCCAGTTAACTAATTGGAGCACTAACTGTAGAATTTATGTATTCAAATCTTAGTTTGCTATTCATATTCAGATGAAAACTAATAGCTCTGACGTATTATTTTCCCCTTCTTTCATTTGTTGCTAAATAAAATCAAGGCAACCCTTAAAAATTCGCAATAATTGTGAGCTCAAATTCGTTAAAGTGTTCAAAACACCAAGTAGCATACACAAGGATATTCAAAAATTGGTTCCTTTTTTGTAAAGGAACTAGGATAGATGTACTACAGTGCACTAATGCGGAGTTGGACTAGCTGGGGACAGCTGTACATTGTAGTTAGTTGGTTGGTTAGGAAGTTGTATATATATTGTTAGCTCCAGTAGCTATTTAGGCTTGAGCTTCATTTATGTAATTGCATGTTGATCAGATTAATCTAGAAGCTATCGGTTTCTCCTTGCTCTATCTTCATTCTTCTTCTGCTCCTAATCTCTTAGATCATGGCTGATAATCAGCCAATTTAACATGGTATCAGAGCTAACGAGCTACTAGTTTGAGGGATTTGTCACAGAATTGATAGTGAAAAAAAAGGAATTCATAGAGAGTATAGCAAGCAAACCCTGATTTTTCGAATTCAATGGCCATTGAAGACACAGTTACTGAAAATATGAGTGATACTTCAAGAGGAATCATTGGTGGTAGCTCGGTGGTGATTGACCACAATCATCCTTTATTCCTTGGTGCCGGCGACACTACTGGAGCCGTTCAAATTGGAATCCAGCTGGCCGGGATAGAGAAATACTTGTTGTGGAGTCAGATCAAGCCATGAAAGTAGCTTTGCTAGTGAAGAACAAGCTAGGATTCATATATGGCTCAATGCGATGTAAACGTTACAAAGGAGATCTGGTTAAACAGTGGGATCGCTGTAATGCAATGGTGATTCTGTGGCTTACCAGCAATGTAAGTGCAAATTTACTCAGCGGAATTCTCTATAGTTCAAATGCATTTCGTGTCTGGAATGATCTTCAGGGGAGAATTGACAAAGTTAACTTAACGATAATCTATCATTTGCTTCTAGCAATTTGTACACTAACACAAGGTGTTTCACCTATTTCTGTTTACTACTCAAAAATAAAAGACCTTTGGGATGAAATGGATTCAATTATTGCTTTTCCTTCTTGTAATTGTGATGAATCTAAGGAGTATGTGGTTCATCCGAATTACTACAATTCCTAATGGGACTTAATGAATCCTATAGTCAAGCAAGGAGTCAAATACTTATGATTATACCAACTCCGAGTGTAAATCAAGCATATGATATGCTAGTGCAAGATGAGAGTCAGAAAGCAACTTCCAGAATGCTAAATTTGGGGGGAAATGGTACTGAACCAACAGTCTTATTCATAGCAAAATGATGCACTGGAATGGGACAATGAAATAGAAAAAATTACAATATGTACTGTGACTATTGTAACATGAAAGGACACCACAGAGAAAATTACTTCAAGCTGATGAAATATGAGGTTTGTCAGATCAAAGGCCACACGAAAGAGAACTGCTATAAGGTGGTAGGATATCCGACTGATTTCAAAGGGAAAGGAAGGTCAACTTAGTAAATGCAGGGGGAGATTATGGTCAGCAGTCAGCTAGTCACATGAATACACCAGTAGCACCATTCTTCACTAAGGAACAAAACAGTCAAATCTTAACCATGTTAAAGACGGCAAACATGTATGATGCAAGTGTAAATTTGGCAAAATGGATTGTGGATTCTGGGCCAACTAACCACATGGTTGGTGATAAATCCATGTTGCACACTGGTGTATCAGTTGCAAATGTTGTAAATTCTGGACAAGTGCAACTTCCAACTGGTGATTCAGCAGGTCTTTCTCGTATTGGAAATTGCTCATTGACAGGAGATGAAGTCTTCAAAGATGTGTTGTGTGTGCCAGCTTTAAAGTTCAATCTCATGTCTGTATCAAAAGTGACAAGAGATCTGAACTGTTACATCGCATTCTTTCCTAGTTTTTGTGTGTTTCCTGGGACGGTGAAGGAGATTGGTAGAGAGGTAGATGGGATGTATCTTCTATGTTCACAAAATAAGACATTTCGTATTGAGGATATGAAGTCTATGGCAGCAATAAGCAGTGTACCTGCAGAACTTTGGCATTAGAGAATGGGTGATGTTCCCATGTCTGCTTTTAGGAAGTTCACTACTTTTCAAAATAGTGATAAGTTTTGTATTACTCATTGTGAAGTATGTCCTTTGGCAAGACAAATAAGAGTTCCATTTCCAATTAGTAATAGCAAGACAGATAGTATGTTTGCTCTCTTACATATGGATGTATAGGCCCCCATAAGGTGCCAACACATAGGTCTGGTGGACACCCTCTATGTGCCATCATCAGAGCAACAGGCTGACATCTTGACTAAGGGTCTTCCTATTGCTCAGCATTGTTGTCTTCTATCCAAGATAGTAATGAAGAATATCTTCATCGCGCCTAGCTTGAGGTGAGGGGGGTGTGGGGGGTGGGGGTGG
>ML387095.1:0-72231 GCA_005239525.1 Nicotiana knightiana | reverse complement strand
GGGGGGGGGGGGGGGGGGGGGGGGGGGGGGGGTTGTAAAGGAACTAGATAGATGCACTACATTGCACTAATACTAGGTTGGACACTATTGGGGACTACTGTATATTGTAGTTAGTTGGTTGGTTAATTTAGTCCGTTAGAAAGTTGTATATATTAGTAGCTATAGTATCTACATAGGCGTGAGCTTCATTTCTGTAATTGCATGTTGATCAGATTAATCTAGAAGCTATTGGTTTCTCCTTACTCTATCTTCATTCTTCTTCTACTCCTAATCTCTTCGATCATGGCTGATAATCAGCCAACTTAACACGTTTTCGTGATTAAGGACTATTACATACCCTTTCTTATATATTCACTACAAAAAAACTGGAATTAGCTACGAACGTCGTCGCTAATCTGTCGTAAAAACGCTCGTAGCTAGCAAAATTTCTTGATAATCTGTAGTTAATCCATCGCTAAATGAGATTAGCGACGGATTTTTCTGTTTAGCTACAGAATTTGTCTGTTGCCAAAACCTGATTTTTTTAGTATATATGGTGAAATTAGTTCTTGACTAAATATCGTAACATTTTGGCGTTAAATATTCAGCTTGTTATGAGAGTTTCCTTACGTTTTCTTTTTCTTACGTACTACCAATAAACTTGCAACAATATAAAATTTTATATATCTCTTATCGGACTCATTTCAAAAAACTTATATGTAGTGGGTATTTATACTGAATTGTAATACAATTTTTTATCACCTACTGTTTGGTGATACTATATTCTTTTACTATATAATCTGTATTCTTTAAGGATAAATTATTTCATTTGGTGAAGCGGTGACAATTATTTTCAATCCAAAACAAAACGATTGATCTTTTGTTTTTCATTATGTATAGAGTTCTGTGTTTGTTACTTCATATTATAAATTTCTGATTACTAAGAATTAGGAAAAGTTGATTTTATGACCCATTACAACTATTTTTAAGTTATATGATCCTTTCACATGAAATCGCTAAATGAAATGTAAAGTCTTTAGAGGTCTTGTTCTTCTATTATAATTGGGTAACAGGAGTTCATTTCCTCCTGAAATCAGGGTATATCCTGTTGACTAGTTTAGCAACATTCGTTTTCTACTCCCTACTTTCCAATTTATCATTGAGACACTATTTTCTATTTAGTATTTCAAAAAGAAAATATATTTTTATATTCGGAAACAGTCAAACTTTAAACTTCTTACTTTACCTTCTATAAAAAAATTGTCATACAAATATTTTATATTATATATTAAGATGTTTAAGACGATAAGTTTCAAAACTCTTATAATCACAATATTATGGCATATTTAAAATTGTAAGTCTAAAAAAAAATTCATTTTATTCCTTAAAATCCGTTATGAGTCAGTGTTGCATCAAGGCCCAAGCCACTAAGGCATTTCTTTAGGCCTCCAAAATTTTGGAGTCCTGTTTTTTCTTTATTAATTGTAAGTTTTATGGCTAATATTCTTCAAAAACTACATAACTTTTTAGGGTAAAAAATCACAAGATTTTTATAAATAATTAAAAGAGAAACTTTCTAGTCACGTGAGTGATTAGCTATATTGTTAATTAAAAAAAATAGAAGAAATTGAATAAAAAAACGTTAACAACTTCACATCTCAAAAAAAATTAGATAAAGAGACTTTAAATCTAAATATATATAAACATTTTTTTTCCCGAAAAAAAACTTAAGGCCTCTTAATATCATTTTGCTTTAGGCCACCAACTTTTCTAAGCTTCCCCTATTTCGAGCCAAATTACATCATATAAACTTAAACGCTAATGTACCAAAACTATATAGCAACATTTTGTGAGAAATAATTTTTTGATAAAATATTGCTCCTAAATTGTTAGGTTTAAATTTAGCTGGTTCATGAATTGATTGTGGTTGTTTCGCTGGGTGATGAGGATGTCACGTACCATATCGGAGCTGGATGGATGAAGTGGAGGCTCGCTTCCGATGTCTTGCGTGATAAAAATCTACCGCTGATACTTAAAGGTAAGTTATACAAGGTTGTAGTTAGACCGACTATATTGTATGGCGCAAAGTATTGGCCGGTCAAGAACATTCATGTTCAGAAGAAAAGTAGCTAAGATGAGGATGCTAAAGTAGATGTGTGGGCATACAAGGTTGGATAAGATTAAGAATGAAGTTATTCGGGATAAGGTGAGAGTGGCTTCTGTGGAGGAAAAGATGCGGGAGGCGATGTTGAGATAATTCGGGCATATTAAGAGGAGAAGTATAGAAGCCCCAGTCAGAAGGTGTGAGAGGTTAGCCTCGGTGAGTGTCAGGAGGGGTAGAGGTAGGCATAAGAATCCTTAGGGCGAGGTTATTAGGCGGGACATGACACAACTAGTGTTGACTGAGAACATGGACCTAGATAGGAGGGATGGAGGTGGAGGATTATGGTAGAAGGCTAGTAGGTAGTCGAGCGTATCTCTTTTCCTTTCCCAGTTCGCTAGCATTAATGTTAGTATGATATCCTTTTATTCATAGATTGCTATTACTACCTAGAGTTTTATATACGGGTGAAACCGAGTCTAATGAGCACCCTGATTTCCAAAAGAGGCAAATGGAATGAGGGTTTGACTGTAAGGAATCGTAATCAAAGCCAAAAGCTTCTCGTATCAGGGCCCGAACAAAACACCTACCCTCGGAGCCATCGAGACCACGTACCCTAGGTCCGGTTCGAGTCCCAAGACTTTGGATAACATTACCAAATGACCGCACACGACTAACAATGGGTTGTAATATCCATGCCTCACCGGATATCATAGCGTAAATCTCGGCACGTAACGATAGAAAATTAGTGATTAGCGAAAAAGAAGAATTTTACCTTTCTTAGAATTGTACCTAGGGTAAAAATCCCTTACTATATAAAGAGGAAGCTAATTATTCATTAGACACATTGTAACACGCATACCAAGGCAATAAACTTCTGTTCTCTCTAAGCTATTAAAAGTTCTTGTTTTCATTCATAAGTTCTTCATAATTACAAGCTCGAAACCGAAGGCAGGTTCTTTGTTAAGCCTTTAACCGAGCTCGGACTCACTATCATCATTGGTTTGGCTATTTACTATATCTTTCATTTGCTTTATCTAACATCGTTAATCACTTTTATTGAATTACTCCACATATCCTTAAAACCGCGCATATATTCAATTGTTATCCATTTTTAAGGGAAAACAGTTTGGCTCCCACCGTGAGCTAAAGATAATAGTGGTAATTTAATATAAATTTTCATAACACACTCTGTTTTACGCTTGTTCTTTGAGATTTTAATTTCAGGTAAACTTAAGAATGTCAAACTCTCAATCTACTCACGTGGACGTTGATGTTGAGTCTGGCCACCATAGCGAAAACAACAATATAATTCCCATCAATGAGATTCCCTCTGTTGACCCCAATGGAGTCCCGGTTGCAGACCCAATCGATGCTAACTCATGTGGCCATCGATGCATACTTTTCGACTGACCCCGATAACAACATTTGCGGAGGAGCCCGATCAATAGCCCGGGGTACACACAATGGTGAAGGAGATGGGATCGATCTACGGGTGATCTTCGAAATGTTACAAGTCCAACAGGTGGTGATAGCCCAACTGCAAAATCAAAGCTGCGCCCCCAGCAGATTTGAGCCCAAATCATCACGGGAAAACACTCGAAGAAATGATCAAACCCCGAAAAGGCCGGGTGAAGTTGAACCCGGGACAACCCCGATATAATAAATATGCTTGACGAACTAACAAAGCGTGTGGAATCGGGGGAAAAAAATATCGAAGAAAACGAAAAGTACATATAACTCCAGAGTTGATCAAATCCCAGGAGCACCCCCGATATTGAAAGGCCTGGATTCCAAGAAATTTGTCCAAAAGCCTTTCCCTCCTAGTGCGGCACCGAAACCAATCCCGAAGAAGGTTTGTATGCCCGAAATTCCAAAGTATAATGGAACCACGGATCCAAATGAAGACGTGACCTCCTACATGTGTGCCATCAAGGGAAACGACTTAGAAGATGAAGAAATCGAGTCGGTGTTGCTGAAAAGTTCAGAGAAACCCTGTCGAAAGGAGCATTGATATGGTATCACAACTTACTCCCTAATTCCATTAATTCATTTGCTATGCTTGCAAATGCCTTCGTAAAAGCTCATGCCGGGGCCATCAAGGACGAGACCATAAAATTGGACCTTTTTAAAGTGAAACAAAGAGATAACAAAATGCTCTGGGAAATCGTGTCGAGGTTTCAATGGAATGAACGAACCTGCCTTCGATTGTGGATGATTGGGTCGTTGAGGCGCTCACTCAAGGACTCAACCCCCAAAGCTCCTTGGCTTCATAATAGCTGAAGCAGGATTTGATAGAGTACCCGGCAGTAACTTGGGCTGACGTCCATAACAGATACTAATAAGTGGGGATTTTGACTATTTATTTTAGCCCTTTTTACTTTTGTTTTAGCTCAAAAATGTTTAAAGGTATTCCCGAAAACTGATAAAATATGCTTACTTGTAGGAGTATTAGAAAGTGAGCCAAAGTGATGAAATTCAACTCAAGAAGGAGTATTCTTGGACAAGGACAAAAGTCAAGCCAAATGGCCAAAGTGCGGACCGCAGAATTCTGTCTCCGGCCGCAGATCCTGAAGGACCTCTATCAGAAAAGCTTTGCAAAGTGCGGACCGCAAATAATTGTGTGGCCGCAGAAGATGAAGATCATAGAGTTTGAAGTCTGAGTCCATCAAGAAGTTTTGACCGCACTAAGACCACACTCAAAAATGTGCGGTCCGCAGAACCTAAAGCAGTGTGGCCGCAATTCAGAATTGTGCAGCTGCAAAAGTCCCTCCTATTAAGATTTGCATCAAAGTGCGGACCACACACAGAATTGTACGGCCATAGAACCTCCGAAAGTGCAATTTTGTCCGAAAATTTCAGTTGTGTATAAATAGTCTTTTTTGACAAAATTAGGTTAGTTTGAACATCTGAAAGTAGAGAGCCATTTTTATTTACTGCTTTAGGAAATTTTATGATAGTTTGTCCATTTTACATTAGATTTTTATATCTTTATCAATTAATGAGTTTAATCTTCTTTTCTTCTTTAATTTCTTCATTTTCATGTATGAGTAGCTAATTTCTAGCTAGGGTTTTGACCCAACCCTAGTGTGGGTACCTATGGACATTTTATTTAGGGCTTGTTTTAGGTTGGGTGTGTAATATTTAGCCTAGTTCTTGATCTAATTTAAGAATTAATGGTTGCAAACGTTGATTCATGCCTAATTGACTTAGTCTCTACTTGAGAAAGAGAGACTGAGTCTAGGAAAACTTGGCAAACAAAAAATTGGGATGAACTCAAGAAATTAATAGACCCAATTAAACGGTTGAATCTAGAGATAGTAAAACCCGACTTGAGCATCTATTAACTGTTTAGTGAATTACCCCTTTGGACTTGAGAAAGCCAAATTGGTAAAAACCACTCTATTACCGAGAGGTATAAAGTGGGTAATTTTGTGTTGATTTCTATATTACACCCCGACCAATGAAACCCTATCTAAAGCCCACAACCCGTTAGGCAAACACCTAGGTGGAAGTCACTGCCCTAGATCTTTTATAAAGTTAAAAAAACAACAACACCAAAAATATCATTCTCTAGCTTTACATTTACAAACAATAGCTTAATTTAGAAATAGATCAAAACAACAAAGTATGTGGAAAGGCATTTTAGACATGTTATATGCTTAGTCTGAGTATATACCTAATCCCATCTATGCTCCCTGAGGAATTGATCCCGACTCCAAGTTGGGTAATTATAATTACATCGACTACTTCACAATCCCAATCAATGATGTGAATTTGGGTGACATCAACTTTTGCGCCGTTGACGAGGAGCTAAAAACGGATTTAGCTATATATTTAATTTTGTGTGTGACTTGTCTTCCTTTCCTTCCGGGTTACTAACTCTTCTTGTGAAATAATTGTAGGTACAAAAATGGATCTCAACAATGATCCTCTAGGAAACTTACCTTTGGGGGAGGATGTGGATGATGACCAAGTTGATGAGGTTCCTCTTGAACCTCAAGAAAATAGACGAGTCTGACCACCTCATGACAATATTCCCGTCCCTCCCTCACCTCTACCAAGAGCGGCTCCACATCGGGTGTTGCCAAATGAAAGATATGCAAGTGCCATAGTTCTGCCCCGCATTAGGGAGGGAAACTTCCAAATCACTAATGTTATGCTCACATTCCTAGAGCAACCGGGATTCTTCACCGGGGCTCCAAGTCAAAATGCATTCAAACACTTGAAGGGGTTTTTGGACACTTGTTGGGGGAGTAAACATACCAACGTCTTCGAGGATGCTCTAAGGTTGAGGCTATTTCCCTTCTCTCTACGGGGGAAAGCCTTATCCGTACATGGTATTAATTGGCGGAGAAATTCAGTGCCAAGTTCTTTTCTCTCGGGCATATGGCTACTCTTAGAGATGAGATTCTAGTATTCAAGCAAGAACCCAATAAGCCTTTGCACGGGATATGGGAGAGGTACCGTACTATGGTGAAAGAGTGCCCGAACAATGACATGAGTGAGGCTATGATTCAACAACAATGGTGATCCCAATGTAATCAAGGGATGGAACTCAAACCACCAAGGCAATTGGACTGGTGGTAACAACAATCAAGGTAATTGGAAAAATCAAAACAATCAAGGTAATTGGAACAATCAAAAAAATCAAGGCAATTGAAAAAATAAAAACAACCAAAGCAATTGGAGTGGCAACAATCAATGATATTGGGGAGGCAACAACCAAGGAGGTTGGAATAATAACCAAGGGAATCGGGGGTCGGTATTTCAAAGGCCCCGTATGTATCAACAACCAAGCAACCCGCCTCCTTATCCGTCTCATGGGCCTAGTTCTTCCAATAATGAAATGGGGTGAATTGAGAACATGTTCAAACAAATGATGGAGAAGAATGATGACTCTGATGCTCACCTAGCCTTTCACAACACTTCAATCCGCAATTTGGAGGTTCAATTGGGGCAAGTATCGTAAGATTTAAACACTTATCCTAACGGGGAACTACCTAGTGACACGGTGGTGAACCCGAAGGGTGGAAACAACACGGGACATGCCATGGTCGTAACCACAAGGAGTGGAAAAGATGGGGATACAACCACCTCAAGTCAAAGAAGAATCGTGGATGATGATGAAGTGATTCAAGAAGATGAGATTCCAAACAATATGGTTCAAGCTAATGACGAAGTGCGAATTGATATTGATGAAAATGTTGAGGAGACTCAAGAAGAAGCGAATCCATCTAGGGAACACATTGTTGACATACCGGAACTGGTAGTGCCAATGGCTGAGGCACCAATTCCAAAGGCTAAGGCACCAATGCCAAGGCCTCCTTCTCCATACCCTCAAAAGCGTACCAAGAAAAATAGCGAGAACCAATTCAAGAAGTTTATTGACATGATGAAGAACTTATCTATTAATGTGCCATTGGTTGAGTCTTTGGAACAAATGTCCGGCTATGCAAAGTTCATGAAAGATTTGGTGACAAAGAAGAGATCGATGAATTGTGAGACCATAAAGATTACACATCAAGTGAGTGAAATTGTGCCACTCAATGGCTCCGAAGTTAGAAGATCTCAGTGCTTTCACAATCCCTTGCACCATTGGAAGTGCTAACTTTGCCAAAGCTCTTTGTGATCTAGGGGAGAGTATCAACTTGATGCCCTACCCGGTGTTCAATACTTTGGGAATTGGGAAATCAAGACCCACATCTATGAGGTTACAAATGGCGGATCGTACTATAAAGAGACCATTGGGTATTATTGATGATGTGTTGGTTCGTGTTGATAAGTTCATCCTCCTAGCAGACTTTGTGATTCTTGACTGTGAAGTGGACTATGAAGTGCCTATTATTTTGGATAGACCTTTCCTTGCTACGGGGAAGGCTCTTATTGATATGGAATCTGGTGAGCTCACCTTCCGGGTGGGTGATGAAAAGGTGGTTTTCCATGTTCGCAAATCTATGAGGCAACCGAATAGCAATGAAGTTTGTTCGTTTAAGGACTTAGTGACCGAGGTGATTGTTAATGATGCTATTGCCATGATGAATGTTGATGATACTTTGGAGGCCGTATTTCTCAATCATGATGATGATGAGATGGATGGATATGTGGGGTGTGTGAATGCATTGCAAGGAATGGGGTCGTACACTTATGAACCCGGCAAATTATCCTTAGATCTTGAGAACCGGAAGACTCCTCCAACAAAGCCCTCAACCGTGGAGCCTCCCTCTTTTGAGTTAAAGCCATTGCCTTCACATCTCAGGTATGAATTCTTTGGCCCGTGTTCTACTTTACTGGTTATTTTTTCCTCTTGTTTGACTAACGTGCAGGTAGACTCTACTTTGGCGGTGCTACAAAAGAGGAAGAAAGCTATTAGATGGACATTGGCGGATATTCGGGGTATAAGCCCCGCCTTTTTCATGCACAAGATTATTTTGGAAAAGGATGTCAAACCCTCCGTTGAACATCAAAGAAGATTAAATGAAGCAATGCAAGAGGTAGTGAATAAAGAGATCATAAAGTTGTTGGATGCCGGGGTTGTTTACCCTATTTTCGATAGCTCGTGAACATCTCCGGTGCAATGTGTCCCAAAGAAAGGGGGCATGACTGTGGTCACCAATGACAAGAACAAGTTGACTTTTACAAGAATGGTGATCGGGTGGAGAGTGTGTATGGACTATCACAAGCTCAACAAACTCACAAGGAAAGACCATTTCTCACTTCCATTCCTTGATCAAATGCTTGATAGGTTGGCCGACCGTGCTTTCTATTATTTCCTTGATGGATATTCCGGCTACAATCAAATTCTTATTGCTCTAGAGGACAAGAGAAGACTACTTTCACATGTTCCTATGGTACTTTCGCATTCTTGCGGATGCCATTTGGGTTATGTAATGCACCGACGACTTTTCAACGGTGTATGATGGCTATCTTCACCGACATAGTGGAGGATTTTCTTGAGGTCTTCATGGATGAATTTTCCATGGTTGGGAATTATTTTGATGATTGATTGAAAAATTTGGATAAGGTCTTGGCAAGATGTGAGGAGACAAACTTGGTATTGAATTGGGATAAATGTCATTTCATGGTCGAGGAAGGCATTGTCCTCGGCCACAAAATTTCAAAGCATGGTATTGAGGTCGACAAGGCCAAAATAGAGGTGATTTCTAAAATCCCACCCCCTACATCCGTGAAGGAAGTGAGGAGCTTCTTGGGTCATGCGGGGTTCTATCTCCGTTTCATCAAGAATTTTCCCCAAGTGGTGAACCCCTTGTGTAAGATTTTGGAGAAGGATGCCAAGTTACATTTAAACGAGGATTGCATGAAGGCATTCGAATTTCTCAAGTTCAAATTGACTACTACTCCTATAATCACCGTACCGGGTTGGAGCTTGCCTTTCGAGCTCATGTGTGACGCAAGTGATGTGGCGGTCGGAGCAGTTTTGAGGCAATGTATCAACAAAATCTTCCATCCGGGATACTATGCTAGTAAGACCATGAACGATGCCCAAGTCAATTACACAGTGACTGAAAAAGAACTACTTGCTATTTTCTTTGCTATAGAGAAGTTCCGTCTGTACTTGATGGGTACACAGGTGATTGTCCACACCGATCATGCGGCACTTCGGTACTTAATGAGCAAAAAGGATTCAAAGGCGAGGTTAATGTGGTTGGTGCTTTTATTGCAAGAGTCTGATCTAGAAATTCAATATTGCAAAGGCAGTGAAAACCAAGTGGCAGACAACTTGTCTCGCTTGGAGTAGGAGGGGAGGCCACATGACGGCCTAGAGATAAATGGTTTCTTCCCCGACGAGCAACTTCTAGCCATTTCAATGACTGGGATGCCATGGTTCGCCGACTTGGAAAATTATATTGTGAGTGGTATTGTACCGAATGAGTTCTCTTCAAACCAAAGGAAAAAGCTCAAACAGAATTGCCTTGACTTTTATTGGGATGAGCTGTATCTCTTCCAGATTTGTACCGATGGTGTGATTCGATGATGTGTGCCGGAGGAAGAACAAGTGGAAATTCTAGAGGCTTGACACTCTTCACCATATGGTGGTCACCATGGTGGAGCGAGAATGGCGACAAAAGTGTTGAGTTGTGGATTCTATTGGCCTACTCTCTACAAGGACACTAGTGATTTAGTCAAGCGTTGTGATGAATGTCCCGGTGGGATTTCTAAGAAAAATGAGATTCCCCTCACCACCATCTTGGAAATTCACATTTTTGATGTGTGGGGCATTGATTTCATGGATCCCGTCTCCAAGTTGGGTAATTATAATTGCATCGACCACTTTACAATCCCAATCAGTAGTGTGAATTTGGGAGACATCAGATACCAATCCAAAATTAGAGTCGAGGATGATCAGCTCGTGGCCCCCTCCGGGTCCGTTTATCCCATCAAAACTAATGACATGTCTAAAAGAGTCATCGATCATAAACCAAGACTAAACAGATATCATTATCAACTGTATATAATAGATCGAGGGGGTAGCGAATCTGGGCATAACCCTGTGAGGAATGAAAAAAAGAGCGATCAAGGCCATAAAAGTCGGTGACTCATGAGTAAAAACAGTTTCGACAGGCCACTTGGGGCCAGGGAGGTACCGAGATTATCGGAATACAACTTCAGTGTCGATGCTGCCAGCATCTTATCTGCCATCGGGCACATCAAAAATACCAAATGGCCTCGGCCATTGGAGTCCGATCCTGCCCAAAGGGACCCCAACCTGAAGTGTAAGTATCACGATACTCATAGCCACAAGACCGACGACTGCCGACAACTAAGAGAAGAAGTGGCCCGGTTATTCAATAACAGACACCTCCGAGAATTTCTGAGTGATCGAGCCAAAAATCACTTCAGTAATAGGGACTCCAACAAACAGATTGAGCAAGAAGAACCTCAGCACATCATTAACAAAATCATTGGTGGATTCGACATCCCCCAAGGGCCAATGAAAGCGCACAAGGTGTCCATTACAAGGAAAAAATGAACCCGATAATACATACCAGAGGGGACCATCTCTTTCAACAATGATGTAACGACCCAGCCGGTTGTTCCGAGAGTTTAGCCCATTTTCCCCCATTTCTGCTTCATTATTTGTTGTCCAGCTCTATTATGTGGTGTCGGGTCGGTTGGCTCGGGTTTGGAGTGATTTTCGGGAAAAAATGAGACGCTTAGTCTCTTAAGTTTGGTTATTTAGTGGAAAAAGTCAACCGGAAGTTGACTTGTAAGTAAATGATCTCGGAATTTTATTTTTGTGGTTCGGAGAGCTTCGTTAGGTGATTTGGGACTTATGAGTGGGTTCGGAATGTTATTCGGAGGTCCGTGATAGAATTAGGCTTGAATTGGCGAAATTAGATTTTTGGCGATTTTCGGTCGGCAATGGAAATTTCATAACGGAGTCAGAATGAAATTCCAGAAGTTGGACAGATTCGTAGTGTCGTTTGTGATGTGTGTGCAAAATTAATTGGATTTTCAGCGATTTTCAATCGGCAGTGGAAATTTCATATCGGAGTCAGAATGAAATTCCAGAAGTGTGAACAGATTCATAGTGTCGTTTGTGATGTGTGTGCAAAATTTCAGGTCATTCGGACGTGATTTGGTTGGTTTCGGCATCGTTGGCGAATTTCGGAAGTTTAGAAATCTTTAGGCTTGAATTTCGGGTTAATTCGGTGTTTTGATGTTTTTTTGAGTGTTCCGAGGGTTCGACTAAGTTCGGGTGATGTTAGGTGACTTGTTGGTATTTTTGGTTGAGGCCCCTAGGGGCTCGGGATGGTATCGGATGGTTATCGGAGAAGTTGGAAGTTGGTTTTGGAAGCTGAAGTTGTTGCCTCTGGTGTGTCTGCACCTGCGGACTGGGGACCGCAGGTGCGATGGTCGCAGGAGTGGGAAGTGACCGTAGATGCGGAGAAGGTCGCACGAGCGGAGTGGTTGACCGCACCTGCGGGCCCGCAGGTGCGAGGCCTTGGAGTTAAGTGGAACTCGCAGATGCACACCTGGGACCACATGTGCGAGTCCGCAGGTGCGAGCAAAATGACTGTAGGAGCGAAACCCCTGGGCAGAGCATATAAAATCCAGTTTTCGCGAATTTTCTTATTTCCACCATTTTTAAAGACGGGTTTGGATCTTTTTGAGGGATTTTGAAGAGGGATGCAAGGGGAAACATATTGAGGTAATATTTTTGAACCTAATACTCGATTCTATGGTGATTTTCAGTTAATTAAGCATGAAATTTGTGGGATTTAATGGTAAAAATTGAGGGGTTAGGGCTTGGAAATTTGAAAGTTTGACTTGGGGATTTGAGGGGTCATATGAGGTCGGATTTAGATGAATTTGGTATGAATAGACTCGTGAGTGAATAAGGATTTCAGTTTTGTAATTTTTGTCGGATTCCGAGATATGGGCCAGAGGGTCGGATTTGGCCAATTTCGGGATTTTTGATGTAAATTGGTAATTTTGATGTGGGCTTTATTCCTTTAGCATATATTAATGATATAATACTAATTTTGGTTAGATTCGGGGCTATTTGAGGCCGAGTCGAGTGGCAAGGGCATCGCGGAGTAGAATTTTGCTTGATTGAGGTAAGTAACGCTTCTAAACTTGGTTCTGAGGGTTCGAAACCCTGAACTACGTGTTTGTGATTAGAATTGGGTGACGCACATGCTAAGTGACGAGCGTGCACCGTGAGACTTGTGACCTGGTTCATTCCATGGCACCATTTATTGGTTCTTTCTTATTGATATATGTGCTTCTGTAAATGTGACTAATGTGAACTTGCTAGAAATCATGCTAAATACTATGTTAAGGCTTCACGCCGATTCTTTGGAGACCCGAGTGGTCGTCTTAATGTGAACATTGCTAGATATTATGTTAAGGCTTCACGCCGATGTTGTTAAGACCCGAGTGGTCGTTTATTGCTGTCACACATGTGTTTCATTGATATTATATACTCAGTCCTGTCATTGCATATCATATCATGTCTCAGTCTCGATAATTGTTGTTTTTGAATATTATATCATTGATTCGGGTCAGTTCATGCATTGTGAGCCCATGTGAGCGAGACTGGAGAATGATGACTGAGCGAGGCCGAGAGCGTGATATTGAGTGACAGATATGGAATCGGGTTGCACGCCACATCATGTTATATTGATTATGCCTGGATCTGGCTTATGTTAGCGCTTGGGCTGTAGGATCCCGTCCGAAGTCTGTAACACACCCCTAATGAGCGCAGTGATATTTGAGGGATGGGTCTTCCCTGCACATGGATCTTGTCCGAAGGTTTTATATTTGGAGATGGATCATCTCCATGAGGCTGGATTGGCCTATTTTCCTCGGTACTGAGCGATTGACGTCAGTGACGTGTATACGTATTCTGGGATGGATCTTCCCTGGGCCATGCGAGCCATATACAGTACTGGGTGGACGAGTATTTGAGAGTGGGAACACATTGTGCATTTCATACAGTTGATGCATTGGTATGTAGAATACGTTGAGTTATATATGTTAAACTGTTCGGAACTGTATTTCTCTTATCATTTTGAGTTGTCTAGTTAACTAAAAGCATGCCTAAATTTATGTACATTGATTATGTCATAAATGTGGAGGTTTAGTCTGTCACTACCTCTCAGCCTACAGTTTGGGCTTGTTACTTACTAAGTTGGTATACTCACCTTACCCAATGCACCTTGTGTGCAGATTCAGGTATCTCAGGTCACGGTAGTGCCAGTTGATCTTTGATGCGGTTCATCTTCAGAGAGAGCGAGGTAGTTTCTTGGCGATCACAAACATGCCTTCCTCCTTCCCAATCTTCCTTGTGTATTTTGTTAGCTATTTCTCAGACAATTGTTTGTCTTGATGTATTTTGGCACAGTTGTAGCATGGCTCATGACTTGGTGACACCAGATTTTGGGATTTCTCTTTTCTTACAGTATTTTGAATTTTATTTTTATCTTTTATTTCGGTCTATCTAATGGAAAAAGGTCAATATTTAAATATTTTTATGATAGAAAGCGAATTGGTTAAGAGTGTAGGCTTGACTAGTTCCACGATAGGCGCCATCACGACCAGATTGGTTTTTGGGTCGTGACAAGTTGGTATCAGAGCCTAGGTTGCATAGGTCTCACAAGTCATAAGCAATTTTAGTAGAATCTTGCGGATCGGTACGAAGACGTCTTTACTTATCTTCGAGAGGATGCGGAACCCTTAGGAAAATCTCACATTCTTGAATTCTTGTCGTGCGAATCCATTACTTCTGGTGACTAAACTTCTATTGTTTCATTCTCTCACAGAAGGTGAGGACACGTGCTAGCGATCAGGGTGACCAGACACCAGTAGGGCTCGTGAGAGGCCAAGGCCACGGTCGAGGCCGTGGTAGAGGGAGGGGTGCAGCCCGCGCAGCAGCCGGGGCAGTACCTGTGGACCCTCCAATTATTGCAGATCAGGTCCTAGCCACAGATTTTCCAGTGGGACCGACTCAGGCACCGGTAGTGCCTATTGTTATTTCGGGTCTTCAGGAGACCTTGACTTAGATTTTGACCGCATGCACCAGTCTTGCTCAGGAGGTCGTTGTTTCTACTTCAGCAGCTACTTCTCAGGTCGGGGGAGGCACTCAAACCCCTGCCGCCCGTACACCCGAGCAGGTTGTTCAGGGACTTCAGACATCGTGGGCAGCCCCAGCCCAGTCAGTTGCACCTATTCAGGATTTTGTGATTCCCGTCATGCCACATGACGAGCAGCGCAGATTGGAGAGCTTTGGTAGACTTCAGCCTCCGATTTTTAGCGGCGCAGAGGGTGAGGACGCCCAGGGTTTCTTAGACAGGTGTCAGAGGATTCTGCGTACAATGGGTATATTGGAGACCAGTGGGGTCTCGTTCACCACCTTCCAGTTTTCAGGAGCTGCCTTCACTTGGTGGGAGGCTTATGAAAGGCGCAGGCCTGTTAGTGCAGCACCCCTTACCTAGCAGCAGTTCTCCGTTCTCTTTCTAAAGAAGTATGTGCCACAGTCCCGCAGAGAGGAGCTGTGCAGGCAGTTCGAGCAGTTGCGTCAGGGTGATCTGACCATGACGCAGTATGAGATGAGGTTTTCAAAGCTAGTTCGTCATGTCATTTGGTTGGTTCCTACGAACAGGGAGAGGGTTCAGAGGTTCTTGGATGGTCTCTCATATCAACTTCGGATTCTAATGACCAGGGAGAGAGTATCGAGTGCTACTTTTGATGAGGTTGTTGATATCTCCCGTGATATTGAGTTAGTTCGTTGCCAGGAGCGAGATGAGAGGGAGGCCAAGAGGCCTCGAGGATCTGGTAGCTTTGGTGGTGTCCCTTCAGGAGGGCAGTTTTAGCACGGCAGAGGCCGTCCATTCAGGCAGGCTCAGTCAGCTCGCTCACGTCATCATGGTGGATCATTTGGTCATGGTCCTCACAGTTCTTATCAGGAGCACCCATCATTCATTGCCCTTCTAGGCCAGAGTTCATCTAGTGCCCCGTCAGTCCAGGGCTCTTCCATGCCAGGCTCTTTTACCAGTCATACCGGTGCTAGGGGTTCCCTTCAGTCCCCACCGGCATTCGCCGAAAGGGGTTTATTTGAGTGTGGAGATCCAGGTCATATCAAGAGGTTTTTTCCCCGTCTAACGGGAATTCCATATCAACAGAGGAGTCAGCCATTAGTTTCTGAACCAATCACTTCATCACCCGCCAATGCAGCTAGGGGTGGTTGTTTCAGTCTGTCGCGAGGTGCTTCAGTTTTATTTGATTTCGGTTCCTTATATTCAAATGTTCATCATACTTTTACCATTTTCTAGATATGCCCCGTGAGTCTTTAGTAACATATGTTCATGTGTTCGCCCCTATGGAAGATACAGTTGTTATGGGCTGCGTGTGTCGGTCATATATGGTGCCTATTGGGGGTCTGGAAACCCAGGTGGATTTGTTATTGCTCAGTATGGTCGGCTTCGATGTGTTTTGAAAAGGGAAATGCTGAATTCTTAGGTAGCACGGACGATCTCAGATGATCAGATAAATGATGTTACTTATAGATATGTTTCGATGAAGGTGTAAGTTTCAGAAGAGGCACGGTGTTTTGATTTATGGATACTTCATTGGTGTGGCGGTACTCTCCTTGTTGGTCGGCTGCGGGTATTCAAATTTGGCCTTGTAACACCTACAGATTGTAGGGGTATTCCTCATGTGATCGTGTATTGGAGAAGTATTAGACATTCAGGCGATGGAGTCGAGATCAGCTATGGTGATTTGTGTTCTATGAGGATTTGGAGACTGGAAACTGGGATGAGTAGATGATTTCATAGTTGTATGTTGCAGAGACGTAGCCAAGGTTAGTTAGATGATAGTGTGTGTTGTGATTCAGTCATTGTGGACCCTCGGTGGGTCATCTGTCTATTGTGTATGACCAGATTGATTTGGGATTCCTTAGTAGGCCTAGTGGGGATAGGTGTTTTGCATCGAGTCAGATTGATTGGCTCTGTAGTGCTATTGTGAGGGGCATGTCAGTTAGTGATTATTAGGCTTATCTGTGATCTTGGGTGATTTAGGAGTTACCCGTCCCTGCTACGGGGAGCGGCGATTCGTTGGTTTAGGAACGCAGGGTGCGGTTCTATTGTGGTCTCATAGCGGGATTTGAGTAAGGTAAAGTAGTTGGGTATTGTAGTATTGAGACGTATTAGTTGTGTTCTTTCGGGTTCGTGTGTCATGATATCGCCTGATTATCAGTGTTTATGGTGATGCACTTTGAGTACTTGATGTCAGGTTTCACGTGGTTGTTATTTTGGAGCCAGGCAGAGCGTTGTATATAATATGGACCAACACCTGGATGGGGTCGCGCATTGCGGTAAAGTTATGTTAAAATATGAGCCTTGCGTGTTGGATTCATGTGTTTTGGTTCTGCGGTGTGTGAAGAGTTTTTAGCATTACATTGTGGTGATACCCGTTGATCTTGCGAGACGGTTCTCTTGCCTGAGTAAATTTCTATGTTTGAGTTATGTGGGATATCATGTGATTTCGTCTTGAGTTATGGTTATGGTTGTATACAGCTTGTTCAGACTTATACAGTGTGTGGATGCGTGATTATGACCTTATAGAAACGTTCAGATGTGGAATTGGATTCTAAGGCTTATAGGGTAGGTTAGATGAAGAAATTTCAAATGTGTTGTGTTATCAGATCTATGCGGGACAGGGTGACATGGGGTCACCCCCAGGTATGTGTGTGGTAAGGTTATTCGGCAATTTTGATGGCTTTTGGAACAACTTTTGGCACGTTCGAGGACGAACATTTGTTTAAGAGGGGGAGGATGTAACAACCCGACCGGTCGTTCCGAGAGTTTAGCCCCATTTTCCCCCATTTCTGCTTCATTATTTGTTGTTCAACTCTATTATGTGGTGTCGGGTCGGTTTTCTCGGGTTTGGAGTGATCTTCGGAAAAGAATGAGACACTTAGTATCTTAAATTTGGTTATTTAGTGGAAAAGTCAACCGGAAGTTGAATTGTAAGTAAATGATCTCGGAATTTTGTTTTTATGGTTCGGATAGCTTCGTTAGGTGATTTGGGACTTATGAGTGGGTTCGGAATGTTATTCGAAGATCCGTGGTAGAATTAGGCTTGAATTGGCGAAATTGGATTTTTGGCGATTTTCGGTCGGCAATGGAAATTTGATATCGGAGTTGGAATGAAATTCCAGAAGTTGGAACAGATTTGTAGTGTCGTTTGTGATGTGTGTGCAACATTTCAGGTTATTCGGACATGGTTTGGTTGGTTTTGGTATCGTTGGAAAATTTCGGAAGTTTAGAAATCAGGCTTGAATTTCGGGTTAATTCAGTGTTTTGATGTTGTTTTGAGTGTTCTGAGGGTTCGACTAAGTTCGGGTGATGTTAGGTGACTTGTTGGTATTTTTGGTTGAGGCCCCGAGGGGCTCGGGATGGTAT
Source organism: Nicotiana knightiana (assembly GCA_005239525.1). NCBI lineage: Eukaryota > Viridiplantae > Streptophyta > Magnoliopsida > Solanales > Solanaceae > Nicotiana > Nicotiana knightiana. The sequence goes on along the minus strand of ML387095.1, from coordinate 54,219 downwards.
CTGATGGTTATCGGAGAAGTTGGAAGTTGGTTTTGGCAGCTGAAGCTGCTACTTCTGGTGTGTCCGCACCTGCGGATTAGGGACCGTAGGTGCGATGGTCGTAGGAGCGGGAAATGATCGCGGATGTGGAGATGGTCGCAGGAGCGGAGTGGTTGACCGCACTTGCGGGCCCGCAGGTTCGAGGCTTTGGGCGCAGGTGAGGAAGCTTGGAGTTAAGTGGAATTCGCAGATGCACCCCTCGGACCGCAGGTGCGAGCAAAATGACCGCAGGTGCGGAACCCCTGGGCAGAGCATATAAATTCCAGCCTTCGCGAATTTTCTTATTTCCACCATTTTTTAAGACGGAGTTGGATCTTTTTGAGGGATTTTGAAGAGGGATTCAAGGGCAAACACATTGAGGTAACATTTTTTAACCTAATACTCGATTCTATGGTGATTTTCAGTTAATTAAGCATGAAATTTGGAGATTTAATGGTAAAAATTGAGGAGTTAGGGCTTGGAAATTTGAAGGTTTAAATTGGGGATTTCAGGGGTCATATGAGGTCAGATTTTTATGAATTTGGTATGAATAGACTCGTGAGTGAATAAGGATTTCAGTTTTGTAATTTTTGTCGGATTCCGAGACGTGGGCAAGAGGTCAGGTTTGGCCAATTTTGGGATTTTTGATGTAAATTGATAATTTTGATGTGGGCTTCATTCCTTTAGCATATATTAATGATATAATACTGATTTTGGTTAGATTCGGGGTGATTTGAGACCGAGTCGAGCGGCAAGGACATCCCGGAGTAGAGTTTTGCTTGATTGAGGTAAGTAATGCTTCCAAACTTGGTTCTGAGGGTTCGAAACGCCAATTTACGTGTTATGTGATTAGAATTGGGTGACGCACATGCCAAGTGACGGGCGTGTGGGGGTGCACCGTGAGAGTTGTGACCTGGTTCATCCCATGACACCGTTTATTGATTCTCTTTTGTTGATATATGTGATTATGTCAATGTGACTGATGTGAACTTGCTAGAAATCATGCTAAATACTATGTTAAGGCTGCACGCCAATACTGTGGAGTCCCCAGTGGTCGTCTTAATGTGAACATTGCTAGAAATCATGCTAGATATTATGTTAAGGCTTCACGCCGATGTTGTTGAGACCCGAGTGGTCATTTATTGATGTCATCTCATGTGTTTCATTAATATTATATACTCAGTCCAGTCATTGCATATCATATCATGTATCAGTCTCGGTAATTGTTGTTTTTGCACATTATATCATTGATTCGGGCCAGTTCATGCATTGTGAGCCCATGTGAGCGAGACTGAAAAGTGATGACTGAGTGAGGCTGAGAGCCTGATATTGAGTGACATATATGGGATCGGGCTGCACACCGCAGCATGTTATATTGATTACGCCTGGATCTTGCTTATGTTAGCGCTTGGGCTATAGGAGCCCCCCACCCCACCCCGGAGTCTGTAACACACCCCCAGTGAGCGCAGTGATATTTGAGGGATGGATCTTCATTAGACATGGATCTTGTCCGAAGTGTTTATATTTGTAGATGGATCTTCTCCATGTGGCTGGATTGGCATGTTTTCCTCAGTACTGAGTGACTGATGTCAGTGATGTGTATACGTATTCTAGGATGGATCTTCCCTGGGCCATGCGATCCATATACAGTAGTGAGTGGACGAGTATTTGAGAGTGGGAGCACATTGTGCATTTCATACTGTTGATGCATTGGCATGTAGAATATTTTGAGTTATATATGTTAAATTGTTCGGAACTGTATTTCTCTTATCACTTTGAGTTGTCTAGTTAACTGAAAGCATGCCTAAATTTCTGTACATTGATTCTGTCATAAATGTAAAGGTTTAATCCGTCACTACCTCTCAGCCCACAGTTTGGGCTTGTTACTTACTGAGTTGGTGTACTCACGTTACCCTTGCACCTTGTGTGTAATTCAGGTATCTCTGGTCACGGTAGTGCCAGCTGATCTTTGTTACAGTTCATCTTCGGAGAGAGCGAGGTAGTTGCTTGGAAATCGCAGACCCGCCTTCCTCCTTCCCTATCTTCCTTGTGTATTTTGTTAGTTATTTCTCAGACAATTGTTTGTCTTGATGTATTTTGGCACAATTGTAGCATGGCTCATGACTTAGTGACATCAGATTTTGGGATTTCTCTTCTTTTTTTTTACAGTATTTTGAATTTTATTTTTATCTTTTGTTTCGGTCTCTCTGATGGAAAAAGGTCAATATTTAAATATTTTTATGATAGAAAGCGAATTGGTTAAGAGTGTAGGCTTGCCTAGTTCCACGATAGGCGCCATCACGACCGGGTTGGTTTTTGGGTCGTGACAAATGAGGATGCTAAAGGCATCGTGCAACTGCATAATGATGCACTGATAATATCTGTACTCATAAATAAATCTCGAGTTAAGCGTGTGTTAATTGATCCAGGTAGCTCATCCAACATTATCAGATCAAGGGTCATAGAGCAGCTGGATCTACAAGACCAAATAGTGCGTGAAATTCGGATTTTAAACGGATTCATCATGACATGTGGAACTACTAAAGGGGAGATAACTCTGCCGGTGAACACTGACGGGAGCATTCAGGAAACGAAGTTCTATGTGAAAGAAGGGAATATGAGATATAACGCTCTATTCGAAAGGCAATGGATTCACAACATGAAGGCATTACCCTCAACACTACACCAGGTATTGAAGTTCCCGACACCGGGAGGGATTAAGATGGTTTATGGAGAGCAGCCAGCCGCAAAAGAAATGTTCACAGTCGACGAGGTGATCCTGATGTCCGCACTCTCAACGTCAAAGAGCTTGGAGCCAGTTAGGAAGAGAGAAACTAAATACAAATCACCGACACCGGCCCCGACGGAACTGGAGAAGTAAGAAGCAGGCAAGTATGATGATTACGGAGTTCCTAGGTCGTACATCACCCCTGACGAATCCGATGCCACCAAATCAACAGTGGAGGAGCTAGAGCAAGTAATATTGATCGAACACTTGCCCAATCGGAAGGTATACTTGGTCATAGTGTTAACTCCCGAGCTCAAGAAAAAACTCATTAAATTCCTTATAGCTAACATAGATTGTTTCGCTTGGTCCCATCTTGATATGACAGGGATCCCGCCAAAAGTAACCACTCATAAGCTGAGCTTAGATCCAAAGATTCACTCAGTTAAACAGAAGAGGAGGCCTCAGTCCGAATTCAAGCATGCATTCATCAAAGACGATATATCCAAACTCCTTATAATAGGTTCTATTTAGGAAGTTAAGTACCCGGGTTGGTTAGCTAACATAGTATTGGTGCCTAAAATGGGAAATAAATTAAGAACGTGCGTAGATTACAAATACTTGAACAAGGCGTTCCCCAAGGACTCTATTCTTTTGGCTAACATCGATCGTACGATCGATGAAATAGCCGAGCACGAGATACTCAACTTTCTTGATGCCTATTCCGGGTACAATCAAATCCGCATAGATATGGGCGATCAAGAATAAACTTCCTTTATTACTAAATTCGGAACCTATTATTATAATATAATGCTGTTCGGACTAAAAAAATGCCAATGCCACTTATCAACTCCTAGTAAAATGGATGTTCGAATAACAAATAGGAAAATCAATGGATGTTTATATTTGCGACATGTAGTTAAGTCCTTGCGAGCAGAGGACCATTTGAAACACTTGCAGGAAATCTTCGACATACTGAAGAAATACAATATGAAGCTAATCCCGGAGAAACACGCGTTCGGGGTCGGATCCGGGAAGTTCCTTGTATTTATGGTGTCCAACCGAGGGATTGGGATCAATCCCGATAAAATCAAAGTTATTGAAGATATCACTATGGTGGACAGTGTCAAGGTCGTTCAGAGACTAACCAGGCGCATAGCCGCCCTGGGCCGGTTCATATCGAGGTCTTCCGATAAGAGCCACCATTTCTTCTTATCATTGATGAAGAAGAATAACTTTTCTTGGAACCCGGAATGCCAACAAGCCCTGAAATAACTCAAGTGGTACCTTTCGAGCCCACCCATGCTCCATACTCTGAAGGCGGACGAGCAGTTGTACTTGTACTTAGAGGCATCCGAGGTAGCGGTAAGTGGAGTCTTAGTCCGGGAAGAGGAAGGAACGTAATTTCCTATCTATTATGTTAGTTGAACTCTAGACGAGGCCGAAACAAGGTACCCTCACCTAGAAATATTGGTGCTCGCTTTGCTAAGCACCTCAGAAAGTTAAAGGTGTATTTTCGCTGCCACCCCATATGTGTCGTAACTTCTTAACCACTAAGGAACATAATGCATAAGCTTGATCTCTCGGTCTGGTTGGCCAAATGGGCCATAGAAATTAGCGGGTAAGATATTGAATATCGACCCCGAACTGCTATCAAATTAAAAAAATTTGGCAGACTTCGTGGCCGACTTTACACCGGCCTTAATACCCGAAGTCGAAAAGGAATTGTTGCTAATCTCGGGGACTTCCTCGGGACTTTGGACCCTCTCTACGGACGGTGCCTTGAACGCAAAGGGTTCCGGACTCGGCATCATGTTGAAGCAGCCTACAGGTAACGTAGTTAGGCAATCTATTAGAATTGTGAAATTGACTAACAATGTGGCCGAGTATGAGGCCATGATTGCAGGTCTCGAATTGGCTAAAAGCCGGGGGGATGAAGTGGCCGAAGCTAAGTGCGACTCCCTTCTTGTGGTAAATCAGGTCAATGGGACGTTCGAATTAAAAGGGAACGAATGCGAAGGTATTTAGACAAATTACAGGTAATACTGCATCGTTTCAAGGAATGGACCCTACAACACATAGCCCGGGATAAAAATAGCAAAGTCGATGCTCTGGCAAACTTGGGGTCATTGGTTGATGACGATGAATTCAGCTCAAGAACAGTCGTACAACTCATGAAATTGGTTGTGGAAGAAGGCCATGCCAAAATAAACTCAACAAGTTTAACTTGGGATTGGAGAAACAAGTGTATAGACTACTTGAAGACTCGGATGTTGCCCTCGGATCCTAAAGAATCAAGAGCTTTACGCACGAAGGTGGCTAGGTTCAGCCTGTCCAAAGGTACTCTGTTCAGAATAACGTTCGGCAGCCCGCTCGCCATATGCTTGGGGCCGGGAGGCACCGAATATGTTTTGAGGGAAGTTCACAAAGGCACCTGCAAAAACCATTCAGGGGCGGAATCTTTGGTTTGTAAGATAATCAGAGCCGGTTGTTAACTGATCAACATGGAGAAAGATGCAAGGGGATTTGTACGAATATGAGACGGCTGTCAGAGGCATGCACAGATGATCCATCAGCCCAGAGAGCTACTACATTTCTTGTCACATTGGCCGTTCATTAAGTGGGGAATGGACATTGTAAGTCTCCTACGATGGGCACCCGGTAAGGCTCACTTCATAATGTTTATGAGAGATTATTTTTCTAAGTGGGTCGAAGCTCAAGCATTCGAGAAGGTCCAGGAAAAGAAGTCCTCAACTTCATTTGGGACCACATAATATGCCGGTTTGGAATACCGATCGAGATAGTGTGTGATAACGGGAAGCAGTTCATCGGCAGCAAGGTAAACAAATTTTCAAAGACCGTATTGTCAACACCCTATCACCCTAGTGGGAACGGATAGGCAGAATTAACAAACAAGACCACACTTCAAAACCTAAAGAATAGGTTGACTGATGCCAAAGGGAAATGGAAGGAAATTCTACTTGAAGTCTTGTGGGCATACCGTACAACCTCCAAATCCTGTATCGGGGTCACTCTGTTTTCATTGGTCTACGACGCCGAAGCACTAATACTGGTCGAATTTGGAGAAAATGAGCCTTGGATTTCGATATGCGACCAAGGAATCAAAAATTAAGGTTATGCATGAGCCTGAACTATTGGATGAAAGGCGCGAGGCTACCCTAGTATAGTTAGCCTCCCAGAAGTAGCGAATAAAAAGGTATTACAACCGAAGAGCCAACCTCCAACACTTCAATACCGGGGACTTGGTGTTAAGAAAAGTAACACTACACACCTGGAACCCGAATGTAGGGAAACTGGGGCCGAATTGGGAAGGACCATATCGAGTCATCGGGATTACCGGTAAAGGTTCATACGAACTTGAAGCAGGAAATGGTGCACATCTACCGAACAATTGGAACTACTGCTAAGGTGCGACCCCGTTCACCTTTTTATAGTATTGCGAATCGGACTAACACTTGCAGGCAACAACCAAAGGAGAATGTGATTATTAGGTCAGAAAGCACGCATTGCACTCTTTTTCCCTTGAATCGGTTTTGTCACAAATGGATTTTGCGGTAAGGTTTTAAATGAGGCAACAGTAAATCGTGTTAACTTTGAATCGAAGACCGATTGTAAATCGGAGTCGATGGTCTAATCAAAAGTATCCGGGCCCTCTCAAGATCGACCTCGAATACTGGGGGCCCTTACCCTCGGGTCAAGCTTCTTAGCAAGGAAAGAAGAAAACTTTGTGCTTAACAGCCTAGGATCAGTGATTAGGATTTATTGTAAGGGCCAAACGGTCAAGTAAATCGTGCCCACGTAGGCCACCTTAGCCATAATACAAGCTTTTACCCGCTTTCGTTCTTGTAATTTACACACAGAAATGAAAGAAAGTTTATACCTTGCTATTAAAATTTTTTACCTCTTAAAGCATCAATCCTAAGGGTTATCCCTACCCGGGGACTATCAAGCCCAAGGTCTACCGCTTTCTGAGCCCAAGGGCTACCCCACTCAGGGACTGTCATCTGAAATAAGTTCAGGCAGCTCGAACTGAAATAGGGGAAATTTGTTATATTCCGAAATATCTTTACAAAGGCCAAACGAAAACGGCCTCGAACTGAACAAACATATGTACAGAATACAAAAACTAAAAAATCCTAAGGAATTTATGCTTGGTCTTCGCCGGAGCTCGATTCGTCACCATAATCATCGGGGCCTTTAGATTCTTCGGAGCCCTCCTTACCTTCGGGTTCAACTAGCGTCTTCACCTCGACTTCAAGTCTTTTTGCCTCCTCGATCTCGGCAGATAGGTCGAAGCCTCGAGCATGAATCTCTTCGAGGGTCTCCCTTCGGGATAGCCCCCTCACGTACTCAGCAGTGGTCTTCAGGCGAGCCTCGGCTGCTTCGATATCGGAGGCCTTGTATTGAGCCACCATCTTGTCAGCATTGGCCGAGGTTAACTCCAACTTGGACCTTGTTACTTCGAGCTCTTTGCTAAGAGCGTCCCATTCAGCGATGGCCGAGCCCAGTTGTGCTTGGAGATCCTCATTTTGCTGATCCCATTTATCAGCTTTCTTCTTCACCACTAGAAGTTGAACTTCTACCGAAGAAAGCCTGGCCTGGATAGTCTCCTTCTCTGAGGCTAGCAGATTATTCATTAGACACACTGTAACACGCATATCAAGGCAATATACTTCTGTTTTCTCTAAGCTATTAAAAATTTTGTTTTCGTTCATAAGTTCTTCATAAGTGCAAGCTTGAAACCGAAGGCAGGTTCTTTGTTAAGCCTTTAACCGAGCTCGGATTCACTGTCATCATTGGTTTGGCTATTTACTATATTTTTTATTTGCTTTACCTAACTTCATTAATCACTTGTATTGAATTAGTTCACATATCATTAATACTGCGTATAAATTCAATTGTTGTCCATTTTTAAGGGAAAACAAGTTTAACTGCTTTCTTGACTTTTGTACTTTTATCTTGTTACCAAATCTATTTCTCAGCCGAGGGTTTATCAGAAACAGTCTCTCTGTCCTTCTAGGGTAGGAGTAATGTTGCGTACATCTCACCCTCGCCGGACCCCACTTGTGAAAAAATAATGGGCTTGTCCTTGTTGTTGTTTCGCTGGGTGAACCTAAATCATGTGCTATTATTGGTCTATTCTTCGTATGGGTTTCTATATTGATTTCCGTTCTTTCGCCGTGAACCTAAATAAAGCGCTATCTTCGGTTTATTGTCGCATTTTAAATATTTTTGGAGCCCTCGTGAGAAAGACCTCGTGTTCAACATACACTGCGCTCAATCATGTAAAGAAAAATTCAACTACTTATCCTCTACTTTCACTAACAAACAACGAGAAAATATATATTCTTTGTTGGATGATTTTCTTAAAAGTTCTCCACAATCATGGCGTAAATCTTATAAACAGTTATAGGTAATCCTAAATTATGTCGATTACAGCCTAATTGCTCCATTTTTTGTCATCATTAAGCAAACATAATGTCTGATACCAACAAAAATTAAATTTTGATACCCGCTAGATTGGCATATTTCCCCTGCTAATTAACCTAATTTTCAAACAAGGATATCTTAACAACTATAGTGAGTATCAACTAATCAATGAATGTATCTATTTTATGTATTTCCCATATGGGAGGAAGTTTCCAAGGGGGGACAATATTTGGTGCCTTTAGCTGCTGCCAATTAGAGAGGACAACGAGAGTCCGTACAAAGAAGGATCCTTCCTGTCCTTTTTCCTCAGTTTTCAGATCTCACGTACTATTCCATCTTCTCATGACCAAAAACTTCCTTTTCTGTGTTTAGCTATAAATGCATTGCAAAATGTTGACTTAAGCATCTAATCCCATCTCAAATTTCCCAAACAAAAGTTCTCAAATCTTTACTCTCTTTATCAAGTACAAAAATCACTTCATTTGCTCGAAGAAAATTCAATGGCTCTTCCCAATTTTGATGCTCTAAAGGACTTGCACGACTCAGCCAACGACATGCTTAGTCACTCACCAGTTGAAATAGCACATCATGGACAAGAGAAATGGACGCACGAAGTTTCAGAAACATCGTTAAGAATGTTAGACGTTTGTGGCACCACCAAAGATGTCCTTTTGCTTGTTAAAGATCATGTCCATGACCTCAAATCGACGTTCAGAAGAATCAGCCTTGACGAAAACGCAACTGCAGAAAACAAGTTTGCACCGTATTATTGTCAAAGGAAGAAGTTGAAGAAAGAAATGTTAAAACGCTTGCATTCCCTAAAAGGGATGAAAAATAACAAGTGCATAAACTCATCATCATTAATATCAGTAGATAATAAAAATAATCTTATGGTGGTTGTGAATGTTTTGCAAGAAGTAAGAGTGGCTACAATTTCTATTTTGGAGTCTTTGATGTCACTTATGTCAATGCCAAGCCCAAATACAAGGAAAACAAATAAAGGTTATTTTGGTTCAAAGTTGATGAGAGTAAACAGCTTAAGTTGTTGGGAAAAATGCGATGCCATGACGCTACAGTGTGCCAATAAAAGATTGGGTGCAGTGGAAATCGCCATTGAAGATGTTGAAGGAGAGCTGGAATGTATTATTCGGCGGTTGATCAGAACAAGAGTTTCACTTCTAAATATACTAACCTACAAGGCAATGAGAAATATTAGGATCACCTGCGGAGCTCATTAGTTTGAAGCAATGATGCAACAACATTGCTGAATTTAAATCTCAGTTTGATGCTTAAATTCAGCTCAAAAGTAATTTAATTTCTACTAATTGCTCAACTTAATTTAGTCATTCTTTGATTTGTTGCTCAATAAAATCAACGCCATCCCACTCAAGTTTGTCAAAAGCCCTCTACTTTTATAATGTTAGAGTTCTTCTAGTGCTTTTATTTCACCTACTTCCTTTATTTTGACAATCGAATAATACATTATTGTCGCTGATGCTTTTTATCTTCGTTTACGGCCCCTATTTAGATGCTGTTGCATAAAGTTTATTTTACTTTGCTCAAGCCACTTAAGTCTAACAAATATTAATAATAGCCACTTCACACTTAATATTGTTTTTAGTTTGACAGACATTAGTCGTGCACTACACTATACTGATACTTTTGGGAGACGTCATGCACATTTAGAATCAGAATAGTTTATTAATTTGTAGGATCGTTGTTTGACCAAAAAATATTGATCTTTTGGTTAAACTAATTAATCGATTATTAAAGAGTTTAATCCTGATTAAAGATAATAACTTCAGATTTAAGATAAACAATGTAGATGATGTAGACAGTGGTGAATCGGCTTTAATGTATCGGATATTAAATGCTTCAAATGCAATAATGTGTAAGAGATATCAGATATTAAATGGCAATAAATGACATTAAGTGTAAATAAAGAGAAAAATTCACTCAATAGTGAATGAGGTGGATGATTTCTCTTTCTGATAATTATGAGTGACAAGAATCTATAAGAATATTGAGAACTTTCTCGGATCAGGTGGAAATGATAAAGAATAAACCAAAAAGACAAATTTCTTAGAAAGTTGTTCTTTGTATTTATCTAGAGAGCTTGCTTTTTCAAAAGTATTCTTATTACTTAGAATATTACATGTCTTTTGCCTTATATTTCATTCTATTTATATGGGATATTCCCAAAGAATCCTAAAAGTACAAATGGAGAGAATATTCGACAGAATATTCCCTCTGAAGATCGCAATACAAAACTTGCCATTACTACCTGATCGGGTCCAAGCCTACACTACTATTAAGTAGCGAGGGTGGTCAATGCAGTTTTAACCCAACTAGGTCGGGATCGAATCCACAGGGAGTTAATTTGTTTTGAATTAGGTTTATATCCAAGCTAGATGCGGGTTTTGCTTCTAATTACACTTCCAAACATTTTAGGTTTGATTTCTACTTCTAACTTTACTCTATTGTATGCAATAATTGAAACTAAGGACAATATTTGTTGTTGGTTTTCAAGTGTTTAAAAGAGACTAGGGTAGTGACTTCTACCTAGGTGGATGTCTAACGGGTAGCAAGAATCTAGGGCAAGCTTGTTTTAGTTGGGGTCGTAATATAGCTATCACACCCAAGTACTCACTCTATACCTCTCGGTAGTTTGAGTGATTTTGCCTAATTTGGCTTTCTCAAGTCCAAATGGGTATTCATGTAATTCAAGTAATATTAGCTCAAGTCAGATATTACTATCTCTAGGTTTAACCCTTTAATTGGGGTTATCAATTTCTTGAGTTCACCCTAATTCCTTGTTAGCCTAGTTTTTCTAGAGTTAATCCCTCTTTCTCAAGTAGAGACTAAGTCATAAAGACATGAATCAGTATTTGCAACCACTAATTCTATAATTCTAGCAAGAACTAGGCTAAATATCACTAACCCATACACATTCAAGCCCTAAAATTCAACACCCATTAAATACCCACACTAGGGTTGGGTCATAACCCTAGCTGTGGGTCTAGCTACTCATGAAAATAACAGAAATTGAAGATGAAAAGAATTCATAATACTAGATTAAAAGATGAAAATCTAATCTTGAAAGATGAATCTATTACAAAATTACCCAAAACGGAATGTTCAGCCGTCTTAGGTGCTCCTACAATACATAACATCACCTAAAAATGACAAAAAGTTCTATTTATACTAAGCTAAAATTTTCTGACAAAAATACCCCTGTTGAGGTTGTGCGGCCGCATAGCGCGGCCGCGCTCTTGCTTTCGCGGCTGCATAATTGTAATTGCGGTCCGTGTTCTTCAATTTTGGATCTGGGTTGAGCTGAGTTTAGCGGACCGCATAATTTCAATCGCGACCGCTCAAGTCAATTTTGGCGCGGACCGTGTTTCTCTCTTTTACTAAAATAATCAACTCTCTGAATCTTAATAGTTACGGTCCGCATAATTCCAATCCCGACTCTATGACTTATCGAAGATAATACTTTCTTCGAGTTCGTCGCACCGTTCATGAGTGATTGGCCGTTTGAGCTGGTGGGTGGTCGTGAACTTTACGTTGTTGATTAATGCGTCATCACCCCCTCCAATGATCATTTGAATTGTTCTGTAACGACTCGGCCGGTCGTTTCGAGAGTTATAGCCAGTTTCTCCCATTTCTGCTTCTTTTTGTGTTATTCAGCTATAGTGTGATATACCGAGTTAGGTTGTTCGGGTCAGGAGTGGTTTCGGAATGAATTGAGACACTTAGTCTCCTTATTAGAAGCTTAAGTTAGAAAAGTCAACCGGATGTTGACTAATGTGTAAATGGGCTTGGATGTGAATTTTGATGGTTCCATTAGCTCCGTTAGGTGATTTTGGACTTAGGAGCACGTCTGGAATGTGATTTGGAGGTCCGTAGCGGCATTAGGCTTGAATTGGCGAAAGTTAAAAATTTGGCGATTTTGGTCGGTAGTGGAAAATTTGACATCAGGGTCAGAATGATTTTCGGAAGTTGGAATAGGTTCGTGGTGTCATTTACAACGTGTATGTAAAATTTGAGGTCATTCGGACGTGGTTTGATAGGTTTCGGCGTTGTTTGCGGAATTTGAAAGTTTAGAAGTTCTTAGGCTTGAATCCGAGGGTAATTTGTTTTTTTAAGTGTTTCGAAGGTTGGACTAAGTTCGCATTATGTTATGGGACGTGTTGGTATGTTTGGTTGAGGTTCCGAGGGCCTCGGATGATCCCGCAGGTGCGAGGCAGTTTTCGCACCTACGATGATCGCAGATGTGGTCGAGAGTCGCAGAAGCGGTCCAAGGATTTTAAGTGACTTTCCGCAGAAGCGGAGCTTGGTCCACATATGCGGAGAAGGGACCGCAGGTGCAGTTTCACTGGGCAGAAGGTATAAATAGGGGACTTCATGATTTTTTGTCATTTCCACCATTTTCAACTCGGACTTTGGAGTTTTTAGGGTGATTTTTGAAAGGGATTCAAGGATATCCACTGAGGTAAGTCACTTGAGCTCTATTATCATTAGCTATGGTGTTCTCCTGTTGATTTTTCACCTAATTAGTAGGATTTTTGAAGTGAAATAAGAGATTAGGGATTAGGATTTTGGAGAGTGTAATTTGAGAATTTGAGGGACCAAATGATGTCGGATTTTGATGAATTTAGTATGGTTAAACTCGTGAATGAATGGGCTTTCGAGTTTTCTGACTTTTCTCGAATTTCGAGACGTGGGCCCGAAGGCCAGGTTTGAGCCAATTTCAGGTTTTGAGTCTAATTTAGTAGTTTTCTTGTGGAATTGATTTCTTTAGCATATATTTATGGTATTGTACTGGTTGTGATTAGATTCGGAGCATTTGGAGGACGAATCGAGGGGCAAGAGCATTGTGGATTAGGGATTTGCTCGGATTAAGGTAAGTAACTGTCTTAAATTTGGTCTTGAGGGTATGACACCCTGATAAATTCATATGATGTGGATATTTAGAGATGACGTGCATGCTAGGTGACGGGCGTGTGAGCGTGCACTGTGTAGGATTGAGACTTGGTCCGTCCGAGGAGACTGTAAAGTCGAATAGCCCATTATTATTATATGTTCAAAAGACAATGTTTAGAATAGTCTGCATCTAATATCAATACATGGAAAGAAAGAAAATAAGGAAGGAGCACAAGGTCTGCGAACGCCGGCAACTACCTCGTAAATCTCCGAAAAAGTCAACTATGCACGAGCTCAATGACCTCCGCGTCCGGTCATACCTGGATCTGCACACAAGGTGCAGGGAGTAACATGAGTACTTCCAACTCAGTAAGTAATAGAATTAATTAAGTAACAGAAAAGCGGTGACAAGTTACACAAAATACAGTTCATTTCAGTAATTTCAGCAAAGAAAATAGGCATGCTTTCAATCCGGTGTTATAAAATCAAAACATATTGAGCTCAAGTAAAGTAATATAATTCCTCCAGAAATTTCACAAGAAAAAAGACTAGCAACAAAGTGCAACAATAAATAAGAACAAGTACAACCTCACAGGGCTACTGCCACTCATCTAACTCAACAGCTCAATCACTTGACTCTCAGCCTCAGTACTCACAATCAAGGTACCTGCGCTCACTGGGAGTGTACAGACTCCGGAGGGCTCCTACAGCCCAAGCGCTATATTGCTGCGGCGTGCAGCCCGAACTAATACTGTTGTGGCGTGCAACCCAATCCATATATTGTCCGGCGTGCAGCCCGACCCAAGTGCTGATGCGGCGTGCAGTCTGATCCAATAAAATAGCCCAAAGGCTTATTGCAGCGTGCAATCCGATCCAATATTACCTCCGCGTGCAGCCCGATCCAATATTACTGCGGCGTGCAGCCCGATCCAATATATCTGACATAGCTCTCAACCCATCACTCAGGCCCTATATCAGTCACTAGACTCTCCAGCCACACGAATATCACAATAAACAGCTCTAACAGAGAATACAACAAGTATTAATCAAGACATGAGGGAGAGTTGAGATATAATGCATAAGCAAACGGTGACTGAGTACAAGACAACAATTTAGCAGTCAATACAACAAATTCATGACCAATGCGGGTCCCAACCGTGTTTTCATATAGCCTAAGCATGGTTTCTAACATGCAAGACAGTCAATAACTCAAAAACTAGAATATTTAGAGTCTAGTTGCTCATGACTTGGTGACACCCTGATGCTTGGGGCTAGAAATTTTGCATTTTATTTTCTATTTAAAGTTAACTTCGAGTTTTATGAAATACTCCTGATATGGAAAGTTTTACATTACTATTTTATTGATTCTGAAGTATTTTTTTGGGATAGTCAGCTTGCCTAGTACCATCGATAGGTGCCATCACTACAAGTTGAATTTAGGGTCGTGACAGGTTCGAGCTGGAGAAGGCAGTTTTGGTGGACAATGGTGTTGTTTGCATCCTCGAGAAAAGTTGGCCCTTCCTCGGTCGCTTAACAACTCTTTCAAGTGTCCTTGGTGAAGCATGTTCATGACCTCTTGCCTTAAGGCGATGCAGTCCTCGATTTGTGACCCGGTTCTTGGTGGAATTCGAAGAGGGCATTCGACTTTATGGTGCTCGGGTCGGACCTCATCTTCTATGGACACTTCACTTTTTGGTCGAGCTTATCTAGTGCGTAGACTATTTCTAAAGGAGAAACATAGAAATTGTGAGCAAATATTAAGGGAGGCATATGTCTCTCACTCCGATGAGTCCTTGTTCGCGACCTAGACGGGCCTTCATCATGACGGGGAAGCGGCATGATGGCGGATCTGACATATGGTTGATGTCTTTCATTGTTGGGTCGTGGGCTTGCAAGGTCTCTTCTATTCTCATTTCTTCGGTCTTTCCTGGATTCCATTTTTACTGAGGTCAACCATTGGGTTGGCCCGTTGAGGTCGTCTTCATCAGCTCGTACTTCGGCGCAGTAGGCATTGTGTATCTCGTCCCAAGTGATCGGGGGATATTTCATGAGCCCACTTAAAAACTTTCTGGTCTCCCTTGAACCGCTCCTGTTTAACCCATTCTGGAAAGCTGCTACTGTTATTCCTTGGGATACATTTGGTAAGGTCATCCTCACACGGTTGAATCTAGCGAGGAAGTCTCTCAGCTCTTCGTCGGGTGAATGTTTAATGGAAAATATGCCATTCACTATCGCCTCTTCTTTCTTATCTCCGACATGGGCAGTTACAAACTTGTCGGTCATTTCCTCGAACGTCTCAATGGAGCGTGCAGGCAGCTGCGAGTACAAAGTTAGTGCTCCCCCGATGAGTGTTTCACCGAATTTTTTCCATAATATGGAAGACACTTGCTCTTTTGCGAGGTTGTTTCCTTTCACTGCGGTGACATAGTGAGTCACATGATCCTCAGGGTCTGTCGTACCGTTGTATATTTTCAGGTACGGCGGCATTTTGAAGGTTTTTGGTATGGCGTGCGGTGCGGCTTCGTCACTGTACGGCTGCTCAACAAACCGACCAACGTCCCTTTTTGGTAAGAGTTTTGGGGTGCCTGGTATTTTGTCTACCCTTTCTTAGTGCTCTTTCATTTGGTCCCGGAGCATTTTGTTTTTGTTTTCCATCTCCTCCATCTTCCTCAAAATGGCTCTGAGGGTGTTGTCACCTACATTATTAATGTTGTGAGTGATGCCTATTACGGGAGGAGGGTTGTGCTGCTCGTCTGTCATTGGTGCAACGCAAGACCTTGCGTTCTTTCTGTTCTCCCTTTGGGCGGGTTTTCAAGGATGTTGGTCAGCGTGTTTGTCAACCAAGCTTTGAGCAGTTTTTTCACCGCCGATGGAGCCTCTTCCGTTGTGGACGTGGAGGCTCCTTTACCATGTGAGGTTGTGATGCTGCCGTGAGGAAGGATGAATCACTCCGCCTGGGGGAGGCGTTTGGCGTTACATCCTCAGCATCTGCTTTAGTGATCTCGTTGATAGTGATTAAAAGGTTGGTGGTGAGACCAACTACCGTCTTCATCCGTTCGTCTCCATTACCCGTCATGTCATATCCGTACACGCAAGAAAAAAAAGGGTTTCGTGTTTCCTTATCTCTTCTTCTTTTTAGATCTGAAAGAAACTAAGACTTTGACTAGGAAATTCCCACAGACGACACCAAATTATTTGACCAAAAAATAATAATCTTTGGTTAAACTAATTAATCGGTTATTAAAGAGGTTAATCCTAGTTCAAGATAATAACTTGAGATCTAAGATAAACAATGTAGATGATGTAGACATTGGTGAATCAGCTTTAATGTATCAGATATTAAATGCTTCAAATGCAATAATGTGTAAGAGATATCAGATATTTAATGGCAATAAATGACATTAAATGTAAATAAAGAGGATGATTCACCCAATAGTGAATGAGGTGGATGATTTCTCTTTCTCACAATAATGAGTGACAAGACTCTATAAGAATATTGAGAACTTTCTCGGATCTGGTGGAAATGACAAAGAATAATTCAAAAAGACGAATCTCTTAGAAAGATGTTCTTTGTATTTATCTAGAGAGCTTGCTTTTTCAAAAGCGTTCTTATCACTTAGAATATTATATACCTTTTGCCTTATCTCCCATTCTATTTATATGGGATATTCCCAAAGAAGCCTAAAAGTACAAACGAAGAGAATATTCGACAGAATATTCCCTCTGAAGATCCCAATGCAAAACTAGCTACTACCGCTCATACTACTCGACATCGGCTGTGGTTAACCGCTTGGCGGCACGTTTCATTAGTCATTGGTCGACCTCGGCCAAATTGCTCATGATAATTACTTCTTCGTGCTGAATTTGCTCAGTCGGATATTGACCCACACAATTGTCATCTTCCTTGCATAGGGAATATTATGCACAAATTGATGCGGCTAAGTGCTAACCAAATCTTTTTGGGAAACTTACACAAATGTCCCAAATAAGTCTCAACTTACCAACCTCTAGCCATTAGTCATAGACTTACCAAAACTAGCCAAGTACACATAAAAATTTAAAAACCAAATGAATAAGGTTCTATCTCTCAAAGAATCACATGTAAAAATCATCTTCCATATTTTTAACATGATTAGCAACATTAGATGCAAGACGGAAAGAAATTTCATGGATAAGGTGATGAAATACAAAAAAAATATACAATATTCCAAAAATCTAAGCAAAAAAGAAATTTTTTTCAATGGATATAGTTGAAATTCATTGAAAACATATAGATAAGTCAATATACAAAATTTGAGGAAGATTGGAGGTGATTTAGACTGGTTTTGTATCAAAATTCGTAATTAAATCGAGTTCAAATAATTCTTCTGCTACACATGTATCATGCATGTATCTCACACACATTTACACATGGATATACATGTGATATACAATTGATACAAATATGATACATATGTGATACACAAATGATACACATATCATATTTTTTCATGTTCAGTTTTTACTTCGAATTTTCAATTCAAACCACCTCAAAACTTCACCAAATCATCCCAAAAATGAGATTCAAGCTCTTTAAGATGTATCAAATCTATTCTAATAACACTCACTCAAAAGAAAGCAAAAAATTGACCTTTTATTGCTACAAATAGCTAATTGGCTAATATCAATAATATTTATGAATTGATCAATTTTTATAATGAGCTACTTATAAATGGACATAGCTGGTAGTTTTCCAATATTTTTTCTATATAAATTGTTGGGTGTGAGAAACTTTATTTGCCGAAGGGAAAGAGGTCCAAAACAGCCCAGATTGATCAGATGGAAGAAACTGGACCAGCAAAACCGTAAGGAAATATTTTGATTTGGTTAGATTGGTTTGTACGTTCTTTTTTCTTCTCAGGGAAATGGTTAAAACTGTCCTTGTCTATACGAAATAGAATAATTTTACCTTGTGTTAAAAGTTAGTGTTAGAACTACCCCTGTCGTGATCAAAATGACTCGCTAATGCCCTTTTCTACTAACAGACTCATTTTTAGAATTTTTAAATTCAAATTCTTTTCTAAATCATATTTAAAATATCCTAATCACCCTTCCTTTTTTTTCCTTTTATCTTTTTTTTAGATCTGAAAGAAACTAAGACTTTGATTACGAAATCTTTACAGACTGTGCCAAATTGTTGGTTAAACTAAATAATCGATTATTAATGAGGTTAATCCTAATTAAAGATAATAACTTCATATCTAAGATAAACAATGTAGATGAAGTAGACAAATGTATCAGATATTAAATGTTTCAAATGCAATAATGTGTAAGAGATATCATATATTTAATGGCAATAAATGACATTAAGTGTAAATAAAAAGGAAGATTCACCCAATAGTGAATGAGGTGGATGATTCCTCTTTCTGACAATGATAAGTGACAAGAATCTATAAGAATATTGAGGACTTTCTCGGATGTGAAAATGACAAAGAATAATCCAAAAAGACGAATTTCTTAGAAAGATGTTCTTTGTATTTATCTAGAGAGCTTGCTTTTTCAAAAGTGTTCTTATCACTTAGAATATTATATGTCTTTTGTCTTATCTCTAATTCTATTTATATGAGATATTTCCAAATAACCATAAAAGTACAAATGGAGAGAATATTCGGCAGAATATTCCCTCTGAAGATCCCAATAAAAAACTAACTGTTACGACCGCTCATACTACTCGATCTCGGCTGTGGTTGACCGTTTGCCGGCACGTTCCGTTAATCACTGGTCGGCCTCGGCCAAATTGCTTATGATAATCACTTCTTCGTGCTGAATTTTTTTAGTCGAGTTTTGACCCACACAGTTAGTCCCTCCGTTTATCGAGGTCGTATTTTGGTCGACCTTGGTGAGCGAACTTCGCTAGTCGCAGTTGAGAAATTCAAGCGGGCAGGTCGAGTAGTAAAGATCACTGTCAAGATGGTAACATGACGCTTTGCAAGCCACAACTTATCATGACGTTGGTTAAGACTGATGTCACAACATCATGCGTCATTATTACGCATCGTCCCGATGCGTAGCATCGCCTTCCCGTGCCCCTACCGTTTCGATATTTGCGTACTGGCTATTGATTTCCTTGATTGGAGTGTTTGTATTCTCTATAAAATAGTAATTGAAAACCCTTTGCCTGATCCTTTGTGTTTTCTGGCATTTGAACCTTCATATTTACCTCTCTTCTTCTTCTTCTTTTCTTTTTCTTCTTCTTCTACTGTTTCCTGTATTCTTGCTGCCGTTGCTTCCATATTTGCACCATTTTTCTCCTTTCTGACTTGAGCGATTTCTGCTACTCCTGCCTCTCTCGAGTTTGTACCTTCTGCATTTACAAGCAACTAAAAATGGTCAATGCACCTTATTTTAGTTTATTTTTTATTTCTTATTGTCTTTCTTCTTCCTCTCTTTAAACCTCCATTGAAGAGCTTCATCAACTTCTCTTCCGCCAAATTGAATTACTGTGAACATATTGAATAGGAATAAATGTAAAATTGACACAAACGATGTAAGCTCATCGCAAACTGATTATTGAAATAATAAGCCCTGTTCTTTAGTTAAATTTGTGAAAAGGACTGAAATAATAAATGAGAACAAAGGAGATAGAGGATAATTAATTTTTCTTTTCTTATTTTGCTTTGGCTAAATAAAATAATTGGAAATTTCTTGTTTGTTCCAATTTATTCAAACTAATGAATCTTGAAACGAAACTACTAAGAAATATGAGTTTGTTAGTCGAATAGGGCTTTGGCCATCCATTTTAGTCACAGCAGTGGTAATTTTGATACCAACTTTTAACTGAGAGTAAAATTATTCTATTTCTTAAAGTACTAAGACAATTTTGACCCTTTATCATTTTATTTTATTGGTACATTGAGATTCAATAATAGAAAATCGAAATAACACTCAATCTCTTTACTCTATCAATACATACAGCAAAATCATAATTTAGTCTCGTAGTTCCTTTGAGATTGACCATGACTTCCATTTTCCTTTCGGTTTGGTGGGGTGCTCCAGCCCACAGTGTCAATCGGCCTCATTTTTCACGATTTTGTCGTGTTGAAATTGGTCTTTGCCTACATGCTAAGCAAACAAAAGTAGGTTTATGCACAGTTTCAAGTACAGTTATGCACATAGTTGAAAAATTCATCAATTGGATGCACAATTTTTAAATTTAGTGATTAGACTCGAAACATGCATTCCCTCCGTTAGACCAACATCAGGTTCTTTCAAATGCCTTTTATATTAGACTTCTGTACAATTGATTTGGTATATTTTAAGTTTAAAGTATACGGTGGTGGAGATCAAATGAAGGTTTTTTTTTCTTTTTTTTTTTCCTAAGAGGTAGCAATAACCAATAAAAGGTGACGTCTTATTTAATTTGAAGAGGTTGTGTTCCTAAAATGACCCCGTTGGAGGAATTGAAGAAATCTCAGAGTAAAATTTTACATAAAATAATCTGATTGGAGTGATTAGGAAAAATAATTCTTGCATAACTAATGCGGAATTTGGTTGACCACACAAGAAATTATAATCTTATCACAATTATTATTACGACACTTTGTCGATGAAAATTAATTTATGCAAGATAAATTAAGAAGATAAATACATATATTAACAATATATAAACTAAAGAATTCAATATTAAAAAATATAGTTATTTACCTCGAAATACGAGTAATACTTAAACTTGTATTGCGGTTTAAGGATACATGATCTGATTCAAAACCAATTAATAAACGACTGAATAAACAAGTGAATTAGACGATTGAAATGGATCAAACAAGTGTTGTTTGCAAGCTAACGACCTCGATTCGGAATAGGCTCGAGATCAAGCGTTAAGAGCAACAACAACAATAATAACAATAAGGAGAATAGAGGGTTATAAGCGAGTAAAAAAGCAGAGTGTTTATTATTTCTCTGTAATTGCGTGCATGATTCATATCATGGTTACAAATGAACAGGATTCCTCTTTATATAGTAGAGGAATCCTAAATAAGGTATAACTCTAATTTCGGAAACAAAATGCATGATTGATATTGATAATCGTTAAGGTATCTATCAATCTCGAGATTCCTGTCGAGATTTGTGGTCGATTGAGGATATCTCGTTATTCCGTTATTCGATGTCGATCTTGACCGATCTCGATCCTTCAATCTTTGTGTTCTTTGAGCTCCGGCTCGCTTCTATATGAACTTAACCTCGAGGCAGACCCTCGAGCCCATAAAATCGGGCGTGCTCGATTTTAACCGTATATAGATAGTCCCGCGTTTCTTAGAATGAAAAGATAAGAAATGATTTGAGCCTCGATTCCCCTATACCCCGGTCATGACGTCGTTTTCATGACATAAGCGATGGATGTGATCGAAACGCCCCGTCGGTTCGGTTCCCCAAAAACCATAAATGCATGTTAGTCGTCGGTCGGCCACTAGTGTTACCGAACCGTCGCCACAAGCCTATAAATATCACCTCCTTTGTTGATTCAAACTTTACTTCGCTTTGATCCAAAACTCTTAACTCCCCAATTCTTCTCATATTTCTCTCATCACTGCCAGTTACGCCAACATTGTTTCAATTAGAGCCACTAATTTCACACCTTTCTTCCTCCTTCTACAAATATACAAATAGTGAAGACCTCCAAGACTGTGCCACAAAAAGAGAAGGCTTCGTCTTTTTCCTCCCGGCCGGCTGGTGATAAGACGTCGGTGGAGCCTCGTATCGAGGAATGTGTCCCGGGGCCAATCGAATTAACTTCCTAATTCAAAATCGGGAGGCCCTCCTCAGTCCTAGGTCGCTGTGAACCTATGTCCCGATACATCTGCTCGATATCAAAAGGTGACCTCGACAGGGTGAAGGAGGACTGTGGTTGGGAAAATATGGAAGTGGTGGTTCCTTCCCCTGAGGAGGATATCACCACTTATGTGAAAGGGTACCTTAGTGTATATACCTATCCTTTCACTCTAGGCCCCGTGGATCCAGTCATACTCGACTTCTGCCGCTAGTATCAAGTAACCCTCGGCCAAATCTATCCCTCATTCTGGTGCATCGTCAACCTGATCAGGTTCTTTTCAAGCAAGGTCGAGGGAATGACCTTCACCCTCAATCATCTGATAAGACTATACAGCCCACACCTTTATCGAGGTGGGTTAATAAAGCTGCAGCGTCGGGCTATGAAGACAGTGTTCTCAAGTATTGATGAAGACAAAGACCGAGGTTGGATGGGCCGATTCGTCCGAATCAAGACCTCTGATCTGGTTCCCGTCGAGAAAATGCCATTCCTTGAGGAATGGAACATGAAACGTAAGTGTGACTTCGATTTAGGTACTTTACTGTTTTACTTTCTTTATTCCTTTACTGACTCATGTTCTCTTCTCATGATGTAGATTCTCCTTGGTTTTTCGGTGAAATTCCGGATCTCGAAGGCTGGATTCGATAGCTGGCCTCCACCTCTACTTACGTTGAACGTTGCTGGCATGATTTGGCTAAAGGCCGATGAGAGGCCAAAAACCACGGTGAGATCCTCTGCTTGTACATCAAAGTTTTCTTTGTAGTATAATCCTTACTTACTTGGTTTCTTTAAGTGCAGGACTTGGTGAAAATGTGGTCATGAGGCCACCTCCGTCTGGGGAGGAGGAGGCGTCGAAGCCGAATAAAGAGAGGAAGAGGAGAAGGACTTCCCCTTCCGATACCCCCAAGCCAAGAAAAAATAAAGCTCGAAAGTCGAACCCTTTGTTCCTCGTATCGATGAAGGGGGTGAAGATGACGACTGCCAGCTGGTAGCTCGAAGCACTGGATCTACCGAGCCGGTGGGGCTCGAGGCGGCTCCTTCTCGGGCTGAAGGCATTTCAGAGGAGGGTCCGAGCAATCGGGTGGTGAGGATGCTTCATGCCGTGATAATCAGCCGGTGGATGTGCCGGAAGGGGCTAGCCCCGAGGCCCTTCATAGAGAAGAAAATGTCCCAAGTGATTCACTTGGGATACTTAATATTGGTGACTCTCCCCTTGGACCCTCGTTCTCCGAGGGGCAGTTCCAAGATGCTCGAGCCATGGGTACTCCCAACGTGGGGCAGGCCCTTAAAAGGAATGACATATTCTGGGGCTGCTTCATCGGAGTCGACTATGGTCCCGAACCAGACGCATCGTTCGTATTCGACGAGGCTCAACGATTTCTGAAGCAAGTAAGTTTTATGTCTTTGTATTTACATTTGTGCTTTACTTCATATTTCTTCAAGCCTGGCCCTTTTCTATGTATATAGGCTATGGTGCTTCACCGAGAAGCATCTTCAAAATACAAGGTCGAGCTGTCTCAGTACGAGATTGAGCTCAAGAAGCTCGTAGAGGAGAGGGATGGCCTCAAAATCCTCCACGTTCAGAAGGAAGAGGAGATTATGACCCTTCGAGCTGAACTCACAAGGGCTCATCAAGATTAGACCGAACTCGTCTGAAAGGTAACATACTTTCTTGATAGTTTGCTAAGTGTTAGCTCAAATTTGACAATTAACTCCTCGTTTTTGCAGGTCCAGCAAAAGTGCGAGCTTGTGGCGCAACTTAAAGAGGAGGCTAAGATGAAAAAGGCTGAAACCCTGGGGTGGAGACAGCATATGGAGCGCCTTACCTCGAAGAAGGATAAGCTTCGGACCCAGTTAACATCAGTCAAGGGCCAGCTCCAAATTATGAGGGAGGAAAGCTTGGCTCGAGCCCAGAAGATTGAAGAGTTCGAGGCTAAGCTGGTCGTCGAGCTTTCTAAGGCTAAGTCTGAGGCAGGGGCGCTTGTGGCCTCCTATCGAGCTGATGCCGAAGCTGCCAATCTTCGGGCACATGAGATCTCCGTTGCTGCTGAAATTAGATTGTCATGTGCAGTCGACCATGCTATGCGGAAATCTCGGAGGGAGGCTCTTGAGGAAGTGTATGCTCTTGGCTTCGACCTCTCGGCCGACATCGAAGATGCCAAAGTATTAGAGGTCGAGGCTGAAACCTTGCTTTCAGATGAAGAGGATTCAGCCAGTGGGTCCGAGAGTGGAGAGGGTGAGGATGAGGACATCGAAGGAGCGTCTCCCGGAGATGTGGTTCCCAAGGATGTGGCTCCCTGGATAGACTAGGCCTTTAGGATTTTTATTTTTTGTGTAAGGCCTTGATTGTCCTTTTGTACAGTATATCCGATATATAATAGAAAGTTTTTCTTTGATGTCTTCATAAAATTTCCTTTCATGCCTTCGTATGTTTCGTTGAAAATTTTTATTGTTGTAGTTCAACTCGTAATTGAAATAAACCCTTAAGATATTTGTTTATACTAGGGAAAGTCCCCGCGTTTGAAATTCATTCGAGACTTTATCTCGAGGGTGGCTCGTTAGTAGATGTGTTATCTTTAATATCCAAGTTCGAATAAATCTTGAGTCTTGGGATAAAGTAAACCCTTAGGTTTTTATCGATGATTGTTAAGTTTTTTGAGCTTGCAACAGTATAATCCTTAGGGTCTTTCGGTGAACCTTCGAGCTATGATTGACTTTTATTTAAGCTCGGAATAATGGAACCCTTAGATTCGAATCGAGTGAAAAGTGAGGTCTCAAACTTTAATTCTATCGGGCCTTTAGGCTCTTTAGATTGGCCCTTAGGCGTTTTAGATTGGGCCAGTTTGGACTCTAAAAATGGCTATTATTTTTCCCTTTTTGGCTAAAAGACTTAGTGAAAATTTATTATGCCTTAGCATATATTTTTGATACCCATTGGGTTTTTCGAAGGCCCGATAATTAGAACCTATTTTTCTTTTGTGTCTTAACATGTTTGTGTCGAGGTAATATGATACCCCTTGAGGTTTTTTCGAAGGATGATACTATCGAAGCCTTTAAATTATTCGGGGTCTGATTTTGTTGAAGCCCTTTTTTATTTGCTTTGCCGAGGGTATCCTTATTTAACCGATTTTTAAAGTATTTGAAGGCCTTTTGTTTATAGCGGAAGTCGGAAGTCGGACGTCTCCAAGCCGCGTTATTTTGGCCGTAGCCTTTAATATTGCCTTAGCCTTTAATTTGGTCGTAGCCTTCGGGTATGTCTCCTGGACTTACTTCCCGACAATGTTTCGAACTTGTTCGAAGTGTTAGTCCCCGTGTATGGTGGCCTTGGCCTATATATCGAGGGGTGCCGCTTTGAGGTCTTATGATTTCGAACTTAGATAGTTCGAGTGCACAGTCCCCGAGTGTTCAAGGTATGCTTTTACTTGGCCCTTGAGCCATTTTCCACAGGTGTTAATTTTGCACAATAGATCAGAATCATAAGTACATGACTCATATAGTAGAAAATTTACTTCGAAACATGAGATGTTCAAGAAAACAGAATGCTTCTTTGAATAATTTATGCATGTGTACATGTTTTGTTGTCGGGACTCGGCTAACCTATATGGGCACGGTTCATTCGACTGTTTGGCCCATTACAAAATTCTTCCTATCGAGACCCATTGATACTAGGTACATTTCTCGAACACATAACATCCGAGGGTGATGCCCCCCAGTATTCGAGGTTGATTGTTAAGAAGCCTTGGATACTGTTGACTTATCCTCAGGTAGCACATAGTTGTTTCCTCGTTAAAATCCTTGCCAAAAAAACCCATTTGGATAAAAACCGGTCTAAGGGGAAAAGAGTGCAATGCGTACTTTAAAATCTGAGGTATCGATTTCTTCGATCGAATTCCTGCAATGAGTTAATTTCGAATATTTATGTAAATGAAAGAAAAGAAAAAGTCATACCTTAGCAATAGTACTTTCTAAGGAGTGATATGTTCCAGTTGTTCGACAATGGTTCGTCGTTCATTGTTCCGAGTTTGTAAGATCCTTTCCCAACTTTGTCGAGGATTTGGTAGGGTCCTTCCCAGTTATGACCGAGTCTCCCTTCATTAGGGTCTCAAGTGTTGATGGTAACTTTTCTTAGGACCAAGTCCCCGACTCTGAAATATCAAAGGTTAGTTCTTCTATTGTAGTATCTCTCGATCTGTTGCTTTTGTGCTGCCATCCGAACGATTGGAGCTTCTCATCTTTCATCTAATAACTCGAGGCTGGTACTCAGGGTATCGTGGTTTGATTCCTCTGTTGCATATCGAAATATGGAACTGGGCTCTCCGACTTCGACTGATATCAAGGCCTCGGAGCCATATACTAAGGAAAATGGAGTTGCTCCAGTACTAGACTTCGATGTTGTGCGATACACCCATAGGACCTCGGGAAATTTTTCTCTCCCTCTTCAAGTTTTGAATGATAGTCTTGTTCATTGAGTCGACTTGTCCATTCCCACTAGGGTGATACGGTGTTGATAGTATCCTCTTTATTTTGTGATCTTCGAGGAATTTCGTTACTTTTCTGCCGACGAACTGTTTGCCATTATCACATACTATTTCCGCAGGTATCCCAAATCGACATGCGATGTGATCCCATATGAAGTCGATCACTTCTTTTTTCCTAACTTTTTCGAAAGCCTGTGCTTCAACCCATTTAGAGAAATAGTCAGTCATAAATAATATGAACTTAGCTTTACATGGGGTCGATGGTAGAGGACTGACGATGTCCATTCCCCACTTCATAAATGGCAATGGGGATAGGACCGAGCGAAGTTGTTCGCCGGGCTGGTGGATCATCAGTGCAAACCTTTGACATTTATCGCATCTTCGAACGAACTCCTTAGAGTCTTTATCCATGTTATCCCAATTGTCGTGCCCCCCTTTTTTCCCTCGCAAAATCTGGGGTTTCGACATTCTAGGATAACTCATTTACTTTTGGGATGGGGTATAGAATTTGAAGAGACGCCACCTAACGGATTAAGGTGCGTTAGGGCACTTAAAGCACATAACTCATAAATCGGTTTACATTACCAGAGATTGGGTAAGGGCTCGAAATTACCTTGAGGGGAAGGTGTTAGGCACCCTTCGAGGTGCACCCGGATCTCGAAGGCTGGATTTGACAGCTGGCCTCCACCTCTACTTACGTTGAACATTGCTGGCATGATTTGGCCAAAGGCCGATGAGAGGCCAAAAACCACGGTGAGATCCTTTGCTTGTACATCGAAGTTTTCTTTGTAGTATAATCCTTACTTACTTGGTTTCTTTAAGTGCAGGACTTGGTGAAAATGTGGTCATGAGGCCACCTCCGTCTGGGGAGGAGGAGGCGTTGAAGCCGAATAAAGAGAGGAAGAGGAGAAGGACTTCCCCTTCCGATACCCCCAAGCCAAGAAAAAATAAAGCTCGAAAGTCGAAAGCCGAACCCTTTGTTCCTCGTATCGATGAAGGGGGTGAAGATGACGACTGCCAGCTGGTAGCTCGAAGCACTGGATCTACCGAGCCAGTAGGGCTCGAGGCGGCTCCTTCTCGGGCTGAAGGCATTTCAGAGGAGGGTCCAAGCAATCGGGTGGTGAGGATGCTTCATGCCGTGATAATCAGCCGGTGGATGTGCCGGAAGGGGCTAGCCCCGAGGCCCTTCATAGAGAAGAAAATGTCCGAGTTTAAACTATTTAAAGCCTTATAGCAGGATATCTAGATGAGCACAAAGCTGAATATGCAGCATTTTATTAAGACGAGGCAGTGAATACCTAATTAGTTGCCTACTGATTTTATTACTTACTGGATCTGGACAGTTTGTAAAGAGTCGAACAAACACAGTTTTAAACTTCAGAACTTTAGTCAACCTACATGTCTGCCTAGGTGATAACTTGGACGGATCCTATAGACATAATATCTAAGCACGAATCAAACTATAATAATAAACTAGCGATTGATTTATAACAGGCAGATTTTTATCTGTTAGACCCTATAGGTATGTTGTCTATGCACTGAAAATGATCACAAGCATTACTTCAGGACATATAAACACAGAAATTGATTTTACATATTTATCTCTACAAACACGATATCTAAGTGTCAAATTGTTTTTATACTTATTCCTTATAAGCATGACGGTTAAGTGATAGAACTGATTTTTATATGTTCTTCCAATAGGCATGATATCTAGGCGAATAAAGTTGTTAGCCATTTTTCAAGCAAATTCAACAAGGGAATTCCTAGGGACGTGATTTCTAATGCACACATGATGGTTTGAGAACATGATTATTAATGCAGAATTGGTAAATGACCTAGAAGCAGGATTTCTAATGCAAATGTGAAATACAGGATTTCAAAGAATGATACAAGTCCTATGTGCATGATTTCTAATACATATAAATCACCACAATAACCTATAGGCATGATTTCTACCCGAACCTAACAATAATATGTACGTATAAAGTCCCTCACAGTTTTACTAATAACCCCAATATCTGTTTTTACAAGAATTATTATTACAGATCAGATATAAAAGAATTACATAATGAAAATCACTATACTATAGGAAGCCTTAGCAGGCCCAATGTCAATCTTGGAAGCCAGGCCTTCAAGCAAGTCTGAGGTACACCAATAGTCTATTATACACCAAATGGCTTCTGGTGTGTCAAAGTTGCCAAGGGCCTCAAGGACCCCGGGCAATGCTCACACCAGAACCTTTTCAAAGAACAGTTTTTATGAACAACTTTGGAAAGGCCAACCCCAGTGTGTCAGAGTTCGGAGGAGTCTCATGGACTCCTAGGCAGTGCTCACACTAGAGGGGCAGGACCCTCGATATTCTAAGAGTGGGAGTTGAAAATAGTATATGAAAATAGGAATAGTTTTAGGAAAATAGTTTAGAAGTAAAAATAGGAGTAAACAGAGTCATTGCAGCACTCTGAGTTTAAATATTTTCAGCAATCAAACATTGGACAAACCAGAATCATGATTACTTCAAGCAAAGTTTCACATTGTCTAGATTTGACTTAGTTTGTCACTAGGTGAGCATATAGCATGATGGGGTCAGAATAATGATCAGACAACTACACAGAGAAAGGTAGCAGGGGTTAGGAGCATAAAAGTCAGGAACACATAAAACAGGACATACATGAAGGCATGCTAGTTGAGAAACAAGTGGATAAGTATCCTGGATCAAATAAGAACATGCTAGAGTGTATGAACCATATTGACATGTTGGACAAGATAATGTCATAAGAGTTGAGGCAAGCTGGGTAACAGAGACATAAAGCAGGCAAAGGCAGGTTGACAGACAAATTACATAACATACTGAATAAGACCTAATGACAAAGATCGACATGCTGATTAGGATCAATAAACAGGAAAGACAGGAATTTAACTACACAAAAGTAGTTATACTAATTAAGATCAACAAACAGGAAAGACAGAAGTTTAACCTACACAGAAGTAGTTATTGCTATCAAATCAACAAAACAGGAAAGACAAAAGTAGTCATGTTAATTGAAATCAATATACAGGAAAGACATGGACTTAACTACACAGAAGTAGAGCCATAGACAAGAAATCACATAGATTTAAACTTCATAGAGTAATGAATGACAATAAGAAGAGAGACATATCAGATAAAATAGCAAATAGTAAGGTAAAAGGATGCAAAACCCAATAGTCTAGCCTTGGCTTTCAGCCGTAAAAAAAAAGGTTTGAATAAGAGCAAGAGTTTGTGTGTGTTTCTTTATGATTGTGTTCGTTAAAGAAAAATCAGAGTGAGGTTCATATAGCACTTAGCAAGGTAAATAAATAAGGTAAAGAATAAATCAGAGTTCATAAAATAAGGTAATCAATCAGTTAATTGAGGAATTAACTCAATCAATTCAAACAAAAGAATCCGGAAAAGACTCATTAAATTGGGAGAATCCATTACCAGCCCAGATTGGGATTCAAATAAGGTAAATAAACCAATCATAGACTGTATAGGAGTCAAATAAATCCCATAAATCAGGCTATGATCTAATTAAGGCAAGTAGTACTAATTAAAATTCATAAATAAGGAAACAGGTAAAATCACAGGGAAGTACTAATTTTAACAGGAAAATATAATTTGAACCCTAAATAAAATCAGTCAATATATATTGATTGATAGAGATATACAACAACGGGAAAATATTGAAGTGATTAATGCAATAAGCAAAAAAACCTAGGGTTAGGGAATAGACATGAGAAACGATCGAGCAAGTAAAGAAAATCAAGGTTAAACACTTAAAAACTTGGTATTTTGCAAGAACTTTAAAAGGATGAAACCCTAGCTTTTAGAGAAGATAAAAAAATTGGTCAATAGTAAGGAAACACAGGAAGTTTTAAAGAAAAATAGCAAAAGAACTTAAGAATATCTAATATCTACAAGGATATGAACAGATTTGAGTAGTACAAGATTAGGGTTTTAAAATAAAATGATAGAGATGACAGGAACCTGGTTTAAAATCATAGATTCAAGCCATAAACACAGAGAAAATAATACTCACAAATGGAGATGGCCATAGGTAGGCATATGAGACGGTTTTGAACAAAATATGGGTTGAATATCTTCGAGATTCTTCTATAAATCAACATAATGGAACAACTAGAAGAGGTGAGAGGCCGGTAAGGGACGAAAATTACAGAGAAACCCCATGAACGGGTGGTTTTCCGATGACGTCGACTAGGTTTTAGGCGGGGTGCTTGAGAGAGAAGAGGGGAGGTAGGGATTCAAGGACGACAGAATTCAGAGAAATAGGGGTGTTAGGGTTTGGGATAGAGAAAGGTGTAACGTGGACCGTTGATCTCAGAGATCAATGGCCACGATTAGAGGAGGCTCTGGGTCGGGTAAAGGTTATTTAGTTTGGGATGATAGCGGATTGGGCTAGGATTTTAAGTTATTGGGCTTGTATAATTAGGTTAGGTCCGAAATTAAAATGAATTCAAAGGGGCTATTTGTTAAATACCCGATTAATTAATAAAATAATTTATAAAAATAATTAACAAATTATAAAAATGATTTTCATGTATAAAAAATGATTTTAAAATAATTACTTGATATTATAAAAATATAAAAACTATTTTCTGGCGAAATATGGTAATAATGCATACATGGGCTATTATTGCAAAGTTATTGCAATTATAACCCAAAAAATATAAATGTGGCTATTCATACAATAATTAAAGCTTGGTATGAATATAAATGATAAAATTAAACCATAAAATCATTAATAAACCATTTGTGAAGCAATTAGTAATTATTTATATAAATAAAATATTGGGATAAATTAATAAAACTTCTTAGAAAAATGCAGAAATTATGGAAAAATATTAATTGATGCTCATGCATTTTTTTGAAGCTATATATGAATTTTAAAAATAATATAGGAAAAGTTGGGTATCAACACCAATAATATACTGCTCTGATGAACTTTCGAACTAGTGACCTTTCTGGATTCACCGACGAAATATGCCGATGAAGTCATCACAAAAACAGTCACATGGTTTTGAATGGTTGCGGTGAGTGGTCAGGTTTGAAGTAATGTGAAGGAGCTGGAGCGGGATTGCTCCTGGTGGGATAATGGTTGCTCAATTGGGTTACCTACAAATGAGAGATGCACTGCAAGCATATATTTTGCGTATATTTAAACGTGATGCGAATTCCCTTCAGACCATGAGAATTGTCTTCGGACGGTTGAGGATGACGTCCTTAGACCATGATGTCCTGGGCCATGAATTGTGCGTAAGAGATTCGCAGGCCATGAAATGGTGTTCTCAGGCCATGAAAATGGTGCCTCCGAACCATGACGCCTTTGAATAATGATATGCAAGTTTGAGAGATCCTCGGGCCATGGCATGGTGTCTTCCGGCTATGAGGATGATGCCTTCGGACTATGACGCCTTCAGAAAAATTGGTGATATTTCATCCCATGAGGTGAAAAATATGATGCCATAAGCAACAAGACACGACTTAATCTTGTATGAAGTTGAGGGCAGAGCTTAGCCCGAGAAAAGAAAAATAGATAGTGCAAGGGAGACAGTGCTTAGTCTCGTGCGAGATTTGGGACAGTGCTTAGACCCATGCAAAGTGAAGGCAATGCTTAACCTTATGCAAACATGGAGGCAGGGCTTAGCCTCATGCAATTTTGAGACAGAGCTTAGCCTCATGCAGAGTTCGGGACAGGCCTTAATCCTATGCAGAGGGAAGGCAGAGCTTAGCCTTATGCAGATATGGAGGCAGGGCTTAGCCTCATGTAAGGTTCGGGACAAGTCTTAGTACCATGCAAAGAGATGGCAGGGCTTAGCCTTATGCAGGATTCGGGACAGGGATTAGTACCATGCAAAGAGAAGGCAGGGCCTAGCCTTATGCAAGTAGGGAGGCAGGGTAGCCTCATGCAAGGTTGAGACAGAACTTAGTCTCATGCAAATAAAAGGCATAGCTTAGCCTTATGCAAGGTTCGTGACAGGGCTTAGTCCCATGCAAAGAGAAGGCAGTGTTTAGCCTCATTCCAGATTCAGGACAAGGCTTAGCCCCATGGAAATAGAGAAGGCAGTGCTTAGCCTTATGCAGGATTCGGGACAGGGCTTAGTCCCATGCAAAGAGAAGGCAGGGATTATCCTTATGCAGATATGGAGGCAGGGCTTAGCCTCATGCAATATTGAGACAGAGCTTGGTCTCATGCAATGAATAATAAGTGATAGCAGAGTATTTCTTAGCTGGAAGCGAGTTTGGTATTTTTATTGCTACGAAGGCTATTATTCCAAGGTGTGCATATTCCTTATTCCTGCGTTCAAAGAAAAGTCGTGAGTTTTGCAGGGGAAGGTTGGTTTGTGCTTTCATCTGCTTGCTTGATTTTCTATGTTCCGTCTGAGGACCCTGTTCAAATTATCGGGGTAGCATTTTCTAAAGCAGAGTTTATGTTCAAAAGCATACACGCATAATTTTCGAAGACATAGTAAAATATAGTTTAGAAATTGGTTAGATGAACCAGTGACTGTGACACGATCAAAGACATTGTGACTTCTTCGGCCATAGAATTTTGAGGGTCCTCCTCAAGATTCTGCCTTAGTTAACTGAATAACACTTCTGACTGCTTTATATGCTGCGATTGGATGAACTTGCTTCGAAATTTTGAGGGTCCTCCTCAAAGTTCTGCCCCCGTTTCTGATTATGAGGTAAATGGAAATTTTATTGTATTGTGACCGAACCCACAGGGCTGCCTACATATCCCCTCTTAAACGGGAATCGGGTCGAGCATAGTTCAATTTACATCATGTGAAGAAGCATAAATAGTTTACACATAATATCGCTTGACTGCATCTGAATTGATTGGTTTTGGCCAGACTTCTCCGTCTATTTCTGCGAGTATGAAGGCTCCTCCTATTAGTACCTTGTGAACCATATAAGGACCTTGCCAGTTAGGAGAGAACTTCCCTTTGGCTTCATCTTGATGCGGGAAGATCTTCTTCAACACCGGCTGCCCCGGTGTGAACTATCTCGGCTTAACTCTTTTGTTGAAGGATCTGGACATTCTGTTCTGATAAGGTTTCCCGTGACATACTGCGGTCATCCTCTTTCCGTCTATAAGGTCTAGCTGCTCTTAAAGACTCCTTATCTATTCTGTGTTGTTGAGCTCAGCTTCTTGTATGATTCTCAAGGAAGGAATCTCCACCTCGGTGGGAATAATAGTTTCAGTACCATAAACCAGCAAGTAAGGAGTTGCCCCGGTTGATGTGCGGACTGTTGTACGGTATCCCAGTAAAGCGAATGGTAGCTTCTCGTGCCATTGTTTTTGATTTTCTACCATTTTGCTCAGTATCTTCTTGATGTTTTTGTTGGCAGCTTCCACGGCTCCGTTCATTTGGGGCATATATGCTGTGAAATTCTTGTGCCTGATTTTGAAAGTCTCACATAGGGCTTTCATCATATCACTGTTGAGATTGGCGGCATTATCAGTGATGATGGACTCTAGAACTCCGAACCGACAAACAATCCGGCCGCGGACAAAATCCGCAACGACCTTCTCAGTCACATCTTTGTAAGATGCGACTTTAACCCATTTAGTGAAGTAGTCTATAGCCACTAAAATAAAATGATTCTCATTTGAGGTGGTGGGCTGGATTGGACCAATGACTTCCATTCCCCAGGCGGCAAAGGGCCAAGGTGAGCTTGTTGCATTAAGATCGTTTGGTGGAAGTTTTATCATATTTGCATGTACTTGACATTGGTAGCACTTTTGAACATACCGGATGCAATCTGTTTCCATGGTCATCTAGAAATAGCCGGCCCTAAGTATCTTCTTGGCCAGGACAAAGCCATTCATATGCGGGCCGCAGGTCCCAGCATGTATCTCCACGAGTAATTTAGAAGCTTCTTTTGCGTCGACACACCTTAACAGTCCCAAATCAGAAGTTCTTCTATATAGGGTTCCTCCAATGTGGAAGAAATGATTGGATAATCTCCGAAGCGTGCGTTTCTGAGTATGGTTTTCATGCTCTGGGTATTCTCCTTTTTCTAGATACTCTTTGATGTCGTGGAACCAAGGCTTTCCATCTGTTTCCTATTCGACATGAGCACAATATGTCGGCTGATTATGGATCCTTACTAGGATAGGATCAATGAAGTTCTTATCTGGATGATGTATCACTGATGACAAAGTGGCCAATACACCAAAAACTCATTCTGAATTCTAGGAAGATGCCGAAACTCTACCTTTGTGAATCTTTTCTTCAATTCCTGCACAGGTGCAGATATGGCAGTATCTTGGAATTCTTAATAGCACATTCTCCTTGTACCTGGTGCACAAGTAGATCTGAATCGTCGATTACCAGCAGGTCCTGAATGCTCATGCCAACAGCCATGTTGAGTCCTAATATGCAAGCTTCATATTCCGCCATGTTGTTAGTGCAAGGGAATCTGAGTTTCGCAGATACTGGATAATGCTGACCAGT
This sequence comes from Nicotiana knightiana, assembly GCA_005239525.1. Taxonomy (NCBI): domain Eukaryota; kingdom Viridiplantae; phylum Streptophyta; class Magnoliopsida; order Solanales; family Solanaceae; genus Nicotiana; species Nicotiana knightiana. Next base: position 19,310 of record ML387095.1, on the reverse strand, counting down.
TTCTGATACCAAGACGACTCCAATGCCGACTCCTTTGAAGTTTGCTGCTCCGTCAAAGAACATTCTCCAACCACCGTAGGCTTCAACAATGTCTTCTCCTAAGAATGGTACCTCTTCATCGGGAAAATACGTTTTCAGGGGTTCGTATTCTCCTCCCACAGGGTTTTCAGCAAGGTGGTCTGCCAGTGCATGTCCCTTGGCTGCTTTCTGAGTTACATAGACAATGTCGAATTCACTCAACAAGATTTGCCGCTTAGCCAGCTTGCCAGTAGGCATAGGCTTCTGAAAGATATACTTCAAAGGATCCATTCTCAATATGAGATATGTTGTATAGGCACAGAAGTAATGCCTCAACTTTTGAGCTATCCAGGTCAAGGCACAACAGGTTCGTTCCAGCAAAGAATATCGTGCTTCATAAGGTGTAAACTTCTTACTCAGGTAGTAGATGGACTGTTCTTTTCTTCTTGTCCCGTCGTGCTGCCCTAGAACGCAGCCGAAAGCTCCATCTAACACGGCAAGGTAAAGTAGCAGTGGTCTACCCGGCTCTGGAGGGACCAAAACTGATGGTGTTGATAAGTAACCCTTGATTTTGTCAAAAGCCTTTTGACAATCCTCGGTCCAACTAGTTGCAGCGTCCTTCTGCAACATTTTGAAAATCGACTGACATATTACTATGGACTGTGCTATGAAATGGCTGATGTAGTTAAGGTGTCCCAGAAAACTCATCACATATTTCTTGCTTTTTGGCGGTGGTAATTATTGGATGGATTTGACCTTCGATGGATCCAATTCTATTCCCCGGCGGCTGACGATGAATCCCAATTGCTTTCTGGTGGGAATCCCGAATGTAGGAATCCCGAATGCACACTTTGCAAGGTTTAGATTTAGGTTGTACTTCCGTAGTCTGTCGAAGAATTTCTGCAAGTCTACTATGTGGTCTGTGGCCTTCTTGGATTTAATGATGACATCATCCACATAGACCCCCATTTCTTTGTGTATCATGTCATGAAAAATAGTAGTAATGGTCCTCATGTAGGTGGTCCCAACATTTTTTTAGGCCGAATGACATCATCTTGTAACAATACACATCCCATGGTGTAATAAAAGTCGTTTTCTCAGCGCCCTCCTCGTCCATCCAAATATGATGGTAACCGGTGAAGCAATCCACAAAAGACTGGAGTTCATGATTGGCACAATTGTCGATCAAGATGTGTATGTTTGGTAGCGGGAAATCATTCTTGGGACTTGCTCTGTTTAGATCCCGATAATCAACACAGACCCCAACTTTTCCGTCCTTTTTCGGAACTGGCACAATGTTGGCTAGCCAAGTTGGATAGTCAACTACCCTGAGGACTTTGGCTTTGATCTGATTAGTAACTTTTTCCTTGATTTTCAGGATTATGTCTAGTTTGAACTTTCTGAGTTTCTGCTTCACTGGCGGACATATTGGATTTGTAGGTAACTTATGAGCCACTATGGATGTGCTCAACCCTGTCATATCATCGTACGACCATGCAAAGATCTCTTCATATTCCTTCAGGAACCGAGTGTACTCCTCTTTTTCTGACGGTAACAAATGGATGCTTATGCGGGTTTCTTTGACGGTTTCAGGATTTCCCAAGTTAACTATCTCAGTTTCATCCAAGTTGGACTTGGGTTTGTTCTCAAAATTCTCTACTTCTCTGACGATCTCTTCAGGTATTACATCATTTTCTTCTGAATCACTGTACTTTTGTTGTGTTGTCTCATTACATGTCACAATTGTCTGTTCATCAAGATAAGAAATAACAATGTTGTAGGGATGAAGATATGAAAGAAAAAATTGTGATAATAAAACATCAAGCCATTTAAAAATGTCAAACAAAATGATTTTCAATAACTCAAATAACTTTTGTAGAACCTTGAAAATATTATTTAAGACAAAAGAAAAATGTAAAAGCGGAAATTATTTCTTTAGAAAATAAACAATGTCATTCAGCCTTGCTACCCCGGGACTCGTCGGGCCTTTGATGGTCTAACAGTCCACTTCTTGAGGAATGCTCCTCTCTCCATAGCTTGGATGGCAGGGCCTTCCTCCTCCTCCTCGACAATTACACAACAATCCATGTCGTTATCTTCCAAGAACAAACTCCTCAATGCCACCAACACTTCTTCCTCCTTTGATCCCCATATGATATCAGCTTGATGGAAGGTCTGATTTAGGTGTGGCACAGGCTGCTCAAGTGTATAGTATGGACCACGCCATGGTGGTGAACAATCTTGGTATTCTTTCCAGGTGTATTGGTATCCTAGCCCAAAATTGTTCCATGGTGCTTTGGCTGTATCGGTTTGGAGATGCCCTGAAGATTCTTACCAAGCCCATTGTCGGGCTCATATCCCCTCCATGCTAGCATGTTTTCTATCTTGCTACTCCACCACTTATCTTTCTCAATCGCGTTGACCCGCTCGATACGATCGTAGATTTCTCCACCTAACCTTATCCTATTTTCAATCACCGGGATAGTCTGACTAGTGTAAATGGGGTTGCTCCCATCTCCATGGATAATTACTTCTTGGTGGTTCCATTCGAACTTCACGGCCTGATGTAAAGTAGATGTTACAGCCCCAGCGGTGTGTATCCATGGTTGTCCCAATAGCAGATTGTAAGAGACGCATATGTCCAGTACATGAAACTCAACATCAAACCATGTAGGGCCTATCTGCAGGCAGAGATTAGTTTCTCCAATGGTAGCTCTCTGAGACCCGTCAAATGCTTTCACATTTATAGTTCCCTCTTGTATCTCATGTAGGCTTTTGCCCAACCTCTTCAACATTGTCAATGGGCAAATGTTGAGGCTGGATCCTCCATCAATCAAAACTTTGGCGATAAACTTATCTTCACATTACACTATGATGTGCAGTGCCTTGTTGTGATTCAACCCTTCAGGCGGTAGCTCGTCCTCGTGGAGGTGATTTTATGGCTTTCTATCACCTGCCCCACCATATTGGCCATTTCTCCACCAGTGATGTTGTTGGGTACATATGCTTCACTAAACACCTTCATTAGAGCACTCATGTGTGCCTCAGAATTTTGCAGCAGCGACATGATAGATATCTAAGCGGGTGTCTTGTTCAGATGATCAATGACAGAGTACTCCCTTGCATGTACCTTCCTCTAGAGGTCATCTGGACCAGTTTCAATGACGGGCGGTTTGTTAGAAGCTTCCTTAATGGTTTCTCCTAAGTGTTCAGGTGTATAAACACTTCCTGTTCTGGTCATCCCTTGTGCAGCGTCGGATTCTTCTGTCTTTGACTTTCCCTTTCTTCTAGCCTCGGCCACATAATCCTAAGGTACAACATTGGAACTAAAGGGTGGTGTGGATTCCACCGTTACAATGAAAGGTATGACAACCTCCACTTCAAATGGAGTGAGTATTACTGCAGGCAACGTTACTTATACTTCTAAAAGAATCGATACGGCTACCTCAACTCCAACTGGCGGCCGTGCCTGCACTACAATGGGATTGAGCATGACTGCAGGTTTCTTAGGATCGTCACCTTCACGAATAAGCCCGGTTGATCCCTCGGGATTCCACTCTTCATCAGTTTCTATCATATTGACCCCTCCACCCCTATGATCTGGGAGATGATTGTTGCAGACATTGGATGTAGTTTCCTTTGCATGTATGACCTTATTGTCAATCAGTGTTTGGATCTTGTCTTTCAAGGTGCGGCATTCATCAATAGTGTGTCCCTTCATGCCGAAATGATATGCATGTTTCTTGTTTGGATTGACCCATTGAGATGAATTCTCCATGGCCACAGCGGGAATAAGGGTGACATATCCAGCGGCTTTCAACCTTTCGTATAACTGGTCGACGAGTTCAGCAATGGCAGTGTACTGTCTGGGTGGTTTTCGGTCAAAATTGGGCTTGGGCTTTTGGTAGTTTGGACGAGTTGGAGGTGACTGATAATAGGATGGTTGGGTGTTATATGTGTGGTAGGCGGTAGCAGGTTGGGAATATCTTGGAGGTGATGGTTGGTATGTGGATGGATGTGTTTGGTATGTGAGTGGAGGGGTCTGGTATACAAATGGGGTTTTGGGTCCCTGAGAAACCATTACCGTTCCCACATCTTTCTTCTTCGATATACCACCTGATTGCAATGTTTTATTCGTGGCCTGCAGTGCCTCGAAATTTGTCACCATCCCACTTTTAATACCTTCTTCAATTCTTTCTCCGAGTTTGATGATATTGGAGAACTTATGGTTCTCAATGACCATTAGCCTTTCATAACATTGTGGATCCTGTGCCTGGAAAAAGAACTTGTTAATTTGTTCCTCGTCCAATGCTAGTCTAACCTTGGCTGCTTCCGACCTCCATCGAGTAGCATACTCGCGGAAAGTCTCAGTTGGATTTTTCTTTAGGTTATGGATATAGAAAACATCTGGTGCGTTCTCTATGTTTAACCTGAACCTATCCATGAAATCGGACGCCATGCTCACCCAATTGGCCCACTTCTTAGGATTCTGGCTTATGTACCAGGACAAGGCATCTCCGGTAAGACTCTTCATGAAGAGCTTCATTCGAATCCTTTCATCTTTTCCGACCCCCACGAGCTTGTTACAATAAGTCCTCAGATGAACCTTGGGATCACCCGTTCCGTCAAACATTTCGAACTTGGGAGTTTTGTAACCCTTCGGTAGTTCTACATCCGGCTGTATGCATAAATCCTCATAGTTCAGACCTTCTATTCCTTTACCCCCTTCAACACCCTGAACCCGACTTGTCAACTTCTTGAGCTCTTCAACCATGTTCTTGATGAGAGTCCTTCTCAGCGGATTTTGGTGTATATGAGATTGGTTGAGTGGAGTGAGGTAGGGTTTCTACGTATATAGGGTTGTTCTGGTGAAGTCAAGGATTTTGGGCATAATGATGATCATTGGTGGAGTTTTGGGGTTCGGGAATAATTTGGGGGGTATCTTGGGGAGTATAGTAGGTGTTTTGTGGGTATTGAGTAGGGAGATTCTGATTTTGAGGAGGGGTTGTATACTGGTGAGGTGCGGGAGGATTCTGTGGGTGTTTGTTGGGTGTGTTCTAAGGTGGTGCAAGGTTCTGGGTGTCAGGGATATTTAATATGAGGGAGAGATTTGCCAAGTTACGGACCTGCTCAAGATCGCCCTATAGTGTAAGTATCTTTTGCTCAAACCGTAAAACCAAATCATTTGGGGATTGAGTGCCCCCACCATCGGAAGTTTCCCCGTTCTCAACATGTGCAGCATTGTCTGTTCTGATTCCATTCATATCATCCATTTTAGCTTTCCCTTTGCCTTTCGGTACACATGGAGGAGGAGAAGGTGGAGGGCCCCTGGATCTGGTGTGATAAGCTGATGATGCCAGTATGCGTGAACCAACCTTGGGGAATGGGGATACTTAAAAAGGAAAGAAAGAAAAGACAACAAAAGTAACCAAGTTAGTAAGGGTTACATAAGAGTATTTGCAATATCTAAACACACAGGAATGTAAATTCGCGTCCTAATTTGGGAGCCTCGTTATGCCCGAGGTAGGCCTAGTGACAAGTTTATTTGGAGAATTTTAGTGCCAATAATTGCCTCATTTCATTAATGTAAAAGTAGATGAATCTAAAACGACACTAAATAAGATAAATCATTAATGGCACTTGGCCTTATTACATTTGAAAAAACAGGTAAACCTAATCTACTTGGTCCCAGAAGGACCTTCCCCAGGCTTGATCTTCTTAGCTCTGTCGATCAGGTTCCCCAGGTCGTGCATGCCCAACAGCAGGTATACTCTCGCTATATTTCCTCCTTTGCTTCCCTCAGTATTCTGGCAGTCGGCGACTCTTTTCCTCGTCTTCCCCTCCAGTTCCATCATACCCTGCTCCAAATACTCCAGCCTTTCATTAGATTTGATAGACCTTTTCCCTCCATTCATTGATCAGCTCCATATCAGTCTTGTGTTGCTCTATATGTTCGACCTCGGACTCATGAACCCTTTTGCACAGTTTATTGTATTTCACTTGGGTTTCAGCAACTTCGTCTATGACCCTGTTTCCTCGATCTATTCCCGGCTCAACTCCCCCTACTATGTTGTCTTCCAACCATGATAGGTAAAAGCGTACATGCCCTGCGTGGTACCTGTCTGGCTCAATGGTGTCTATTTCCACAATAACCTTTAGATGCCACATATGCTGAGCTTCACATTTGTACGGGATGTTGTCATCCTGAAATCTGCCCTGTAATGACCCATTTTAGAAACTCGCGGTATGATTTGCTTCCTGCCTGCTTGTCTCCTAACCCTGATGGGAATATAAGGGTATATTCCCCTTAACCCGATCAACACCAAGTGCGTAGCGTCCCTAGATCTGATGATAAACTCACTAGTAGGGAACCATTCGAACATCCATTGAACCTGGTCCTCAGTCAAATTGTCAAAAACTACGCCCGTTCTGTAGCATTTTTCGGTTGAGCAAACCTTTCTGGGATGTAAGTCATTCTCTTAGGGTGATGGAAGGCTCTATGATCATTCCACGCCCTTCGTGGGAACTCTTGACGATATTAACCCTTTTGGAGATGCTCCAATAACCAAAGTTGTAGCAGCAAATTGAAACCTTCAAAATGTTTAAACCCCTTCTGGCAGCGGTCTAAAGCCCGATAGATGTCAGCTATGATCATAGGGACAATGGTATATGTTTGTCCCTCGATCCCCTCCATTAAGGTCTTGGCTACCATAGCCAGTCTAGTGTGAATCATGTCCCCTTTTCTTGGAAATACTATCATACCCTGGAAGCAAACAACGAACACAAAAACCCTGCGGTGAATATGACCCAAGGAAGTTATAGAGAATTCATCATGGAAGATACGATAGGATTTTCTATGACCATATCGTTCATAGAGATAGTCAAAGGGTATGTAGGACTCCTTCAGGCACTCCAAATCATCGTTCTTTTTCAAACCCATCATTTTCAAAAAAAACCTAGCGACACAATTTTTCGGCACCAATAAACCCGGACGGTCCCAAGGTAGTCTAGAGAATCCACCTATCTCCTCCAAGAGAGGATTCATTTCTATGTTCCCAAAACGGAACATGGACCTTTCTCCGTCCTAGAACATAGTGGCCGTTTCGATCAAAATATTGTTTGGTTGGATATCCAGTAAAGAGAGTAAGTTTTCGAGGACCCTTTTCACATGGTCTTTGTCACTTGGCGAAAGGTCCTCCCACCAATCTAGCAACAATGGTTGTATTCTTTGGACCATGCCGAACCTGGGGACTTCATGCCTCATTTCTGCAAAACAAATAACGTTAGACCCTTTCCCCCTCCATATTCGACTACTTATACATCAGTGATTAGCATACTAGCACTTATTTCTCCAAATTAATGCACAGATCGTGGTCGCGTCTGTTGGGATTATGAAATTCCAGTGGACTTTTGGACAAGGCTTGTCTTAAAGGGTTATTATGCGGACAACACATTAATCTGGCTAGGTTTGACCATGATGCATGTACAATTAATCAGAGTAAGTTTTCTATAGAGGTCTAGACTGGTACCCTCAAGCGGACAACTTGAGGGAGAAAGACACGGAACCGTCGACTGCACCATTGATCGACTAGGTTTACCGCAAATAAGCTTTTTCGAATTTAAAGGGTGATATATAGGAAGGGGGAAAATACTCATCAAGCGTTGCTATAGGATTGATTATGCACGAGTGGATTATGATGTTGAGCATGATTTATGAACAGTCAATAGCATGTTGTCACGTATTTTCACGTTAAAAATAATAAATGCGGTATTTAATAATTGAAAGACGTTTAAGAAAGAAAACAAGGAGACAGGCTAGTTATCTGTAGTAAAGAAAATCATAAATGCTTGAAAACAGGCAATTAAATTCACATAAAGGGGGAAGGGAAAGGGTGCACACGTATTAGCAGAATAAAACATGCTTAAATACTAATTAACAAAAAGCAAGTTTGTTATGGTAAGAGCCTAATATACTCAACAGAGTCGCCATGATGTCACACCCCCATTTTTTCCCTCGCGGAATCCGGAGTTTCTACATTCTGGGACAACTCATTTCCTTTTGGGATGGGTTATGGAATTTGAAGAGTCGCCACTAAATGGATTAAGGTGTGTTAGGGAACCTAAAGCAAATAACTCATAAACCGATTTACATTACCAGAGAGAGGGTAAGGGCTCGAAATTACCTTGAGGGGAAGGTGATAGGCACCCCTCGAGGTCCACAACAGTGGGTCCCGGCCAAACTCAATTTCAGTGAATTAGTCATAAAGCAACTTGAACAAATAAAGATTATTTAAAAACGGGAATAAGGGGGTCCTAGGTTTATTAGCCTATAGGATCACTTCTGTACAATACTCGGTAAACATTCCTCAAATAGAGGTGTTACGCGTAGAATTAGCGCACATGTCATCATATCCTTTACTACCCAACTACCCTACCCTTAATTATTATCCAAGCGTTATAATAGCATCAAATACGTACCCTATGCGTACATTACCTGTCCTTTACCTTTGACCCTGGAGGTGCTTAGGGCCTCTATTTAAGGTGGTTCTAGACTCACCTATGGTGCTTAAAAGGAGAAAAAACTAAGCGTCAAACAAAATAAAATTGGATTGTCACATATAGAGCAGTTAAGGGCTCAGATTTACCTCCACAAGTAAACAAAACAATTGCACGCACCAAACAAACAGTTTAAACTATTTAAAGCCTTATAGCAGGATATCTAGACGAGCACAAAGCAGGATATGCAACATTTTATTAAGACGAGCCAGTGAATACCTAATCAGTTTATCTACTGATTTTATTACTTACTGGATCTGGGCAGTTTGTAAGTAGTCAAACAAACACAGTTTTAAACTTCAGAACTTTAATCAACCTACAAGTCTGCCTAGGTGAGAACTGGGCATGATCCTATAGACATAGTATCTAAGCGTGAATCAGCCTATAATAATAAACTAGCGATTGATTTATAACAGACAGATTTTTATCTGTTTAGACCCTATAGGCGTGTTGTCTATGCACTGAAAATGATCACAAGCGTTACTTCTGGACATATAAACACAGAAATTGATTTTACATATTTATCTCTACAAACATGATATCTAAGTGTCAAACTATTTTTATACTTATTCCTTATAGACATGACAGTTAAGTGATGAAACTGATTTTTATATGTTATTCCTATAGGCATGATATCTAGGCGAATAAAGTTGTTAGCCGGTTTTTAAGCAAATTCAACAAGGGAATTCCTAGGGACGTGATTTCTAATGCACACATGATGGTTTGAGAACATGATTATTAATGCAGAATTGGTAAATGACCTAGAAGCAGGATTTTTTATGCAAATGTGAAATACATGATTCAAAGAATGAGACAAGTCCTATGGGCATGATTTCTAATGCATATAAATCACCACAATAACCTATAGGCATGATTTCTACCCGAAACCAACAATAATATGTACATATAAAGTCCCTCCCAGTTTTACTAATAACCCCAATATCTGTTTTTACAAGAATTATTATTACAGAACAGATATAAAAGAATTACATAATGAAAATCACTATACTATAGGAAGCCTTAGCAGGCCCAATGTCAATCTTGGAAGTCAGGCCTTCAAGCAAGTCTGAGGTACACCAATAGTCTATTATACACCAAATGGCTTCTGGTGTGTCAAAGTTGCCAAGGGCCTCAAGGACCCCGGGCAATGCTCACACCAGAACCTTTTCAAAGAACAGTTTTTATGAACAACTTTGGAAAGGCCAACCCCAGTGTGTCAGAGTTCGGAGGAGTCTCATGGACTCCTAGGCAGTGCTCACACTAGAGGGGCAGGACCCTAGATATTCTAAGAGTGGGAGTTGAAAATAGTATATGAAAATAGGAATAGTTTTAGGAAAATAGTTCAGAAGTAAAAATAGGAGTAAACAGAGTCATTGCAGCACTCTGAGTTTAAAGATTTTCAGCAATCAAACATTGGACAAAATAGAATCATGATTACTTCAAGCAAAGTTTCACATTGTCTAGATTTGACTTAGTTTGTCACTAGGTGAGCATATAGCATGATGGGGTCAGAATAATGATCAGACAACTACACAGAGAAAGGTAGCAGGGGTTGGGAGCATAAAATTCAGGAACACATAAAACAGGACATACATGAAGGCATGCTAGTTGAGAAACAAGTGGATAAGTATCCTGGATCAAATAAGAACATGCTAGAGTGTATGAACCATATTGACATGTTGGACAAGATAATGTCATAAGAGTTGAGGCAAGCTGGGTAACAGAGACATAAAGTAGGAAAAGGCAGGTTGACAGACAAATTACATAACATACTGAATAAGACCTAATGACAAAGATCGACATGCTGATTAGGATCAATAAACAGGAAAGACAGGAATTTAACTACACAAAAGTAGTTATACTAATTAAGATCAACAAACAGGAAAGACAGAAGTTTAACCTACACAGAAGTAGTTATTGCTATCAAATCAACAAAACAGGAAAGACAAAAGTAGTCATGTTAATTGAAATCAATATACAGGAAAGACATGGACTTAACTACACAGAAGTAGAGCCATAGACAAGAAATCACATAGATTTAAACTTCATAGAGTAATGAATGACAATAAGAAGAGAGACATATCAGATAAAATAGCAAATAGTAAGGTAAAAGGATGCAAAACCCAATAGTCTAGCCTTGGCTTTCAGCCGGCTAGACAGTGTAGCAAACAAAAGTAACAAAAAGGTTTGAATAAGAGTAAGAGTTTGTGTGTGTGTGTGTGTGTGTGTGTGTGTGTGTGTGTGTTTCTTTCTGAATGTGTTCGTTAAAGAAAAATCAGAGTGAGGTTTATATAGCACTTAGCAAGGTAAGAAAATAAGGTAAAGAATAAATCAGAGTTCATAAAACAAGGTAATCAATCAGTTAACTGAGGAATTAACTCAATCAATTCACACAAAAGAATCCGGAAAGGACCTCTTAAATTGGGGAGAATCCATTACCATCCCCGATTGGGATTCAAATAAGGTAAATAAACCAATCATAGACTGTATAGGAGTCAAATAAATCCCATAAATCAGGCTACAATCTAATTAAGTCAAGTAGTACTAATTAAAAGTCATAAATAAAGAAACAGGTAAAATCACATGGAACTACTAATTTTAACAGGAAAAATATAATTCGAACCCTAAATACAATCAGTCAATATATATGGATTGACAGAGCTAAAAAATAACGGGAAAATAATGAAGTGATTAATGTAATAAGCAGAAAAACCAAGGGTTAGGGCATATACATGAGAAATGATCGAGCAAGTAAAGAAAATCAAAGTTAAACACTTAGAAACTTGGTATTTTGCAAGAACTTTAAAAGGATGAAACCCTAGCTTTTAGAGAAGATAAAAAAATCGGTCAATAGTAAGGAAACATAGGAAGTTTTAAATAAAAATGGCATAAGAACTTAAGAATATCTCAGATCTACAAGGATCTGAACAGATTCGAGTAGTATAAGATTAGGGTTTTAAAAGAAAATGATAGAGATGACAGGAACCTGGTTTAAAATCATAGATTCGAGCCATAAACACGGAGAAAATAATACTCACAAATGGAGATGGCCATAGGTAGGCCTATGAAACGGTTTTGAACAAAATCTGGGTTGAATCTATTCGATATTCTTCCATAAATCAACATAATTGAACAACTAGAAGGGGTGAGAGGCCGGTAGGGGCCGGGAATTATAGAGAAATCCCATGAACGAGTGGTTTTCCGGTGTCGACGCTAGGTTTTATGGGGGGTGCTTGAGAGAGAAGAGGGGAGGTAGGGATTCAAGGACGGCGGAATTCAGAGAAATGAGGGTGTTAGGGTTTGGGTTAGATTAAAAAAGGAAAGGATAACGTGGATCGTTGATCTCTGAGATCAACGACCACGATTAGAGAAGGCTCTGGGTCGGGTAAGGGTTATTTAGTTTGGGCTGGGGCGGATTGGGCTAGGATTTTAAGTAATTGGGCTGGTATAATCAGGTTAGGTCCGAAACTAAAATGAATTCAAAGGGGCTATTTGTTAAATACCTAATTGATTAATAAAATAATTTGTAAAAATAATTAACAAATTATAAAATGATTTTCATGCATAAAAAATGATTTTTAAATAATTACTTGATATTATAAAAATATAAAAATCTATTTTATGGCGAAATAAGGTAATAATTCATACATGAGCTATTATTGCAATTATAACCCCAAAAATATAAATGTGTCTATTAATGCAATAATTAAAGCTTGGTATGAATATAAATGATAAAATTAAACCTTAAAATCATTATGAATCCATTTGTGAGGTAATTAGTAATTATCTATAAAAATAAATTACTGGGATAAATTAATAAAAATCCTTAGAAAAATGCAGAAACTATGGAAAAATATTAATTGATGCTCATGCATTGTTTTGAAGCTATATATGCATTTTAAAAATAATATAGGAATCAACACTAATAATATCCTGCTCTGATGACCTTTCGAACTAGTGACTCGGCGACAAAGTGGTCCCCACAAGTGCCTTCGTGGATTTCTTGTAGAACATAGTCAGTATCTCTCGGTCCCAAGCATACCTCAAATGGACCATCGAACGTCATTCTGTACAATGTTCCATCTTCGTATAATGTGAATCGATCGGCTTTGGCACATAAGGCCCTCGATTCTTTTGGATCCGACGAGAGTTTCCCATTCTTCAAATATTCGATATATTTGTTTCTCCAGTCCCAAGTCAGACTCGTAGAGTTTATTTTGGCATGTCCTTTCTGGATCACAGACCTCGAGAGTTAGACGACAGTCCCTGAGCTAATCACATCCTCTTCGACCGATGATCCCAAATTGGCGAGTGCGTCGGACTCGGTGTTTTGCTCTCGAGGGATGTGTTGTAGGGTCCATTCTTTAAAACGGTGCAAGGTTACCTGCAATTTGTGTAAGTATCTTTGTATACTATTCTCTCGAACTTCGAAGGTTCCGTTTACCTGGTTTACCACCAGTAGGGAGTTGCACTTAGTTTCAATTACTTCTGCCCCTAAGCTTTTAGCTAGCTCGAGATCTACAATCATGGCCTCATACTCGACCTCGTTGTTAGTCAATTTGGCAGTTTTCAAAACAATACTGAGCCCGGACCTTTTCACATTTGAGACACCATATGTGAAGAGGGTCCACACCCCCGATAAAGTACCCGATTTAATGGCCGTTCGAGGTTGATATTTGATATCATACCCGCCAAGTTTGACGGCCGATTTGGCCAATTGGCCCGAGGGCTTGTGCAAAACATTTTGGAGTGGATAAGTGGTGATCACACATATGGGATGACACTGAAAATATGGCTTTAATTTTCTAGACGCGCTTATTAATGCAAGTGCTAGTTTCTCTAAGTGTGGATACCTAGTTTCAGCATCTCCTAAGGTCCGACTCACGTAATAAATAGGAAACTGTACCTTGTTCTTCTTGAACTAACACACCACTTACCGTTACTCAGACACTGCCAAGTATAGGTACAACTTCTCATCTGCCTTCTCTATTTGTAAGAATTTGGGTTCAGGTAAAATCATTTTTCTTTTTGAGTAATGAAAAGAACTTGTGGCTTCGATCTGATGACCTCGAAACGAATCGGCCCAGGGCAACTATCCGACCGGTTAGCCTCTGAACGACTTTTACACTGTCCGTGAAGGTGATATCCTCGATGGACTTAATCATATCGGGGTTGATCTCGATCACCCGATTTGACACCATGAAGCCGAGGAATTTTCCCGAGCCGACCCCGAAAGCACACTTTTTGGGGTTAAGTTTCATGTTGTACGTCCTTAAGATTTCGAATGTCTCCAGCAAATGAGTCAAATGGTCCTCTGTGCATAGGGACTTAACTAACATACCGTCAATGTAAACTTCCATTGATTTACCTATCTGCTCTTTGAACATCTTGTTAACTAGGCGTTGATATGTAGCTACCGCATTTTTTAGCCCGAAGGGTATTACATTATAACAATAGGTCCCAGACTTAGTGATAAAAGAAGTCTTTTCTTGATCCTCAGGGTCCATCTGGATCTGATTGTACCCAGAATAGGCGTCGAGAAAGGTAAGAATCTCGTGGCTGGCCGTGGAATCGATCATTCGATCGATGTTAGGCAAGGGAAAGAGTCTTTTGGACATGCTTTATTCAATTCCTTATAGTCTACACACATTCTAAGTTTGTTCCCCTTTTTGGGGACTACGACTACATTGGCTAACCAATCGGGATATTTTACCACCCCAATGAACCATATATTGAGAAGTTTAGTTACCTCGTCCTTGATGAAGGCGTGCTTTACCTCGGACTGGGGCCTTCTCTTTTGCTTTATCGGTCTGAACTTGGGATCCAGGCTTAGTCAATGAGTTGTTATCTCTGGTGGGATTCCTGTCATGTCTAAATTGGACCATGTAAAGAAATCCATGTTATAAATAAGAAATTGAATGAGTTTTCTCCTGAGTTCGGGGGTCAACCCCGTTCCCAGGTATACCTTTCATTCGGGTAGATACTCGATCAGTATCACCTGTTCCAGCTCTTCGACCATTGACTTGGTTGCATCTGATTCTTCGGAAACCAAAAAAGTTCGAGGTGTGAGAAAATCCTCCTCTTCTTCCTCGATTACCTGTTTCTCTGATTCGGTCGAGGCTAGGGGCGGTGATTTCTATTTAGTCGTCTGCTTATCTTTGGTGCTCGATTTTTCCGAGGTCGAAGGTGTTGATATCAGCGTCACCTCGTCGGCTGCAAGCATTTCCGTTGCAGCATGTTGTTCCCTGTAAACTGTTTTTACACCATCCGCCGTTGGGAACTTCATCATTTAGTGAAGGGTCGACGGTACCGCCCTCATGTTGTGGATCTAGGGCCTTCCAAGCAAGACATTGTACCCCATGTCTCCCCTTTCGTTGTTTCAAAATAGCCATGTTGAAGCCGTTTAGGACTCGAGATGCAGGTACAATTTCTAGCATGCCGAGCTGCTCTATGACCCTCGATCTGATTATGTTTGCTGAGCTACCTGGATCCACTAGAACATGTTTAACTTGAATTTTATTTAACAGAATAGAAATTACCAGGGCGTCGTTATGCGACTGAGATATGCCTTCTGCTTTTTCGTCATTGAACGATAGAGTGCCTTCGGGCACATAGTCTCAAGTCTGTTTTTCTCTCGTGATCGACACCTTTGTGCTTTTGAATATAGGTCCTTGTGGGATGTCGACCCCGTCGACGATCATCCGAATAACATGTTGAGGTTCTTCTTGCTCATTCTTTCTACTGGCGTCTCTTTCCCTGAAGTGATTTTTGGCTCGATCACTGATGAACTCTCGAAGGTGGCCCTCGTTGAATAATCAAGATACTTCCCCTCTCAACTGTATGCAGTCTTCGGTCCTATGGCCATGCGTTCCATAATACTTACACATTAAGTTTGGATTCCTTTGAGAGGGGTCAGTCTGTATAGGCCTAGGCCACCTGGTGTCTTTGATCCTTCTGATAGCCGACACAATCCCCGATGCATCGATATTGAAATAGTACTCCGATAATTGAGGCGCTTCTGCGGGATCTGCATATTTGTCGAAGCTAGTTTTACTCATTAGACCCCGAGAATTCTGCCCTCGGTCACTCCTTCGATCATTCCGGCAGAGTTTCATACCAGACCGTTATTCCTTCGATATGAAACATACGACTGATACCGATCTTTACTCGGCCTTGATTCTCTATCAATATCTCTCTAGTTTTTACCTGTCGACCGGTTTGGATGTACTGAACCTGAAGGGGCTCCCAATTGGTCGTCCACGACCCTAATCTTCGACTGATATCAGTTGTGAACATCTGCCCAAGTCACAGTCGGGTACTCGATCAAGTTTTGTTTCCATTTGCGTGATGTGATCGAACTTTGTTCGTCTAATCCTTGGGTGAAATATTGAACAACCCAATCATTAGTGACCGGTGGTAGTTCCATGCTCTCCATTTGGAATCGAGACACGAACTCCCTTAGCATCTTGTTATCCCTATGCTTTACTTTGAAGATATCCGATTTTCTTAACGCAACCTTTATAGCCCCAGCATGTGCCTTTACAAACGAATCCGCCAACATGGCGAATGAATTGATAGAGCTCGGCGGAAAGTTGTGGTACCAAATCATAGCACCCTTCGACAGGGTCTCCCCGAATTTATTTAGTAGTACAGACTCGATTTCGTCATCCTCCAAATCATTACCTTTTATGGCGCGCGTATAATAAGTAACGTATTCATTGGGATCTGAGGTCCCATTATATTTAGGTATATCAGGCATATGGAACTTCTTTGGGCGCCGCACATAGAGGGAATGGTTTTTGCAATAACTTCTTGGAGTCTATTCCTTTTAAGATCGACGGTGCCCCCGATATCTGGTCAACTCGAGAGTTATAGGTTTCCACCTTCTTGTCGTTGGCCTCGATTTTCTTTTCTCCCGATTCTATTCTCTTAGTAAGCTCCTCGAGCATTCTTATTATAGCAGGATCAGTTGTTGAAGTATTATCACCCGATCTATCAGGCACTGGTTCGGTACTGCGCGTTTTGTTGGGCTTGCAGCATTTCAAATGTTACTTGGAGACTGACTCCTTCATCTCTTCTGCCATGTGTTCCTCGATTGTCAGTTCGACCCTCTCTGCGCACACTTCCCTCGGGGTCTGCGCCTAAATATGCATTCAAGGCAACATGAGAACTAACATCAACCGGGTTGACTGGCGGTGCTCCTCCGAGGTCAGCCAGTGGCACCTCAATTCTTGGGGCGATAACATTCTCGTTTTCTTCGTGAAGCCCGAGGCCGTTGTCACCGTGTGTAGATGTGTTTCGTGAGTTTGACATGATTCAACCTGAAATAAAATTCTTGACAAAAAACAAGCGTAAAATAGTGTGTTTTATCCAGAATTAGCACTAAACAATAACTATTATCCTTAGCCCCACGGTGGCCGCCAAACCGTTTACCTCGAAATACGAGTAATAATTAAACTTGTAATGTATTTATAAGGATACGTGATCTGATTCAATGACAATTGATAAACGAATGAATAAACAAGTGAATTAAACGATTGAAATGGATCAAACAAGTGTTGTTTGCAAGCTATCGACCTCGATTCGGAGTAGGCTCGAGATCAAGCGCTAAGAGCAACAAGAATAATAATAACAATAAGACAATAGAGGGTTATAAGCGAGTAAAAGAGCAGAGTGTTTATTATTTCTCAATAATTGCATACGTGATTCATATCATGGTTACAAATGAACAAGGTTCCTCTTTATATAGTAGAATCCTAAATAAGGTATAACTCTAATTTCGGAAACAAAATGCACGATAGATATTGATAACCGTTAAAGGTTCTGTAAATCACGAGATTCCCGCTGAGATTTGTGGTCGATTGCGGATATCTCGTTATTCCATTATTCGATGTTGATCTTACCCGATCTCGATCCTGCGGTCTTCGTGTTCTTTGAGCTCGGGTTCGCTTCGATATAAACTTAACCTCGAGGCAGACCCTCGAGCCCATAAAATTGGGGGTGCTCGATTTTAACCGTATATAATATTTAAAAAGAGTAATTCTTATACTATTAACTACTCACCATAATACTGCGTAACTTTTAGCATGTAAAACAATGGCAAAATATATAGTTCACCCATCAACCTTGCAGCGAAATCTCTGCTACACACCTCTTTTTCACGAAAAATGTTTTGCACACTCAACCTTTCAAAAGTGTGTCTAAGACACACCACTTTAGTGCTTGACCAATTTTTCAGATAACGTGAAAGTCACGCCCTAATAGGGTCGTGACACATGTCATTGACTTTAAAAAGGAAAAAAAGNTTCTGCGATCTTCCTCACGCAGCCTCTTCTCGCTTATGCAACTCCACTAACGCTTATGCGACCATCGCACCTGCGCAATACCAGTTGCAGGTGCGGAACTCCAGAACCACCAATAGAAAAAATCCAAAATGCAATAAAATGATTCGAACCTCATCCGAAACTCACCCGAGCCCTTTAGGATCCCGTCCGAACATGCTAAAAAGTTCTATAACACAATACGGACCTACTCAAGGCCTCAAGACACTCATAACAACATCAAAGCGACGAATCACACCTCGAATCTAAATCTATGAACTTTGAACTTTAAATTTCTAAAACTCGTGCCGAAACAAATCAAATCATCCCGGAATGAACCCAAAATTTGCCCACAAGTCCCAAATAACATTACAAAGCTATTCCAATTCCGGAACCACAATCTAAATCCAATATGCTCAAAATCAACTTCCGGTCAAACTTATGAAATTTCCAAACCTTCATATCTCCAATTTTTACCAACTTGTGCCGAAACCTTCTAGAAATATCCAAATGCACATTCGGGCATACACCCCAGTCCAAAATCACCATCCAGACCTAAGGGAACCATCAAAACTCCGTTCTAGGGTCAAATTCACAAAAAGCCAAACTTGGTCAACTCTTTCAGCTTAAAGCTTCAACATCAAAATTCATTTTTTCAAACCGATTCTGAATAACCTGAAAACCAAAATCGACGATTCACATAAGTCATAATACATCATACGGAGCTACTCATGCTCGTAAACTACTGAGCAAAGTGCAAAATGCTCAAAACGACCGGTCGGGTCGTTACACTGATAAGATAGGACATGACACATTTTTAGTTTATCAATGACATAAGAGCATGGATGTCAGGGATTAGGGTAGAAAGTTAATACGTAGTCGAGCGATTTCTCTCTTTTATGTGGGAGATCATTGTTCTAGTTTAGAGCACCTTATTCTTCAATTATCACTACCGTTATTTCTTTTACTCTGGTTATTTCTTTTACTATTTTAGGTGTCAAGATTTTGTTTGTTTAGGATTCTCAACTTAACTTTCTTACTTTTGTATTTTTAAAATCTGTTTTGAAACATTTTTCTTGAGTCGATGATAAAAAATAGTCTTTCTACCTCATACAAAGTAGAGGTGAGGTATGTGTACATCCCACTGTTTACATGTATAATATTACAGTTGAATTTGTGACGTGATTTATAAACACGCGAATTAACTTGATCCAAAAATATGAAATAAATAATGAAATCAAGAATGTAAAAGTAGCTTAAAGAAATACAAGCCTGTTAGTGTCACGACCCAATTTTTTCCTCCGTCGGGTATCGTAACAGCACTTAGTTTTAAGGACTAGGTAAGCCTAATATTACTGAATATCAATCATAATATCAAAATAATTGAATGCTTTCTGAAATGAATCTCTATACATT